>LQRL01069602.1:53155-68544 GCA_001703475.1 Hydroides elegans
TAACTAGGATTGAGAATTTCAAAGCGAGAATCGCATAACGACTTTGGAAATGAACCCTTCCCCGGAATTCCTCCCAAGTTCATAATTGGCCATGTCAATTTGATTTGATCCCTAGGCCTATTAATAGTGTCGTTTGCGTAAAACCGAAATGGATAATTTCCATGATTTCACTGGGAGACGAACAGCTTTGATGTTTTTTTTTTTAATTAAAGAGGGGCATTCCTCAGTCATATGGAAACATGATGTTATCTTTAACATACAGTCCACAACCATGGAATTAAAAAAAGAACGTCCCAATATAATGTTTTAAGGGATTCCCTATATGATTGGGGTTAAGTCTAATGTTTTAGACTCTATTTTTGTTCCTGGAGAATTTTTGTAAACGTATAAACTTAATCCTTTTAAATCAAATATTCAATAGATTCATGTGTTTTTGTAAGCGGTCCTTCGTGCGTGGGGCAATGGATAGAGTCGGAAACTTTTGTACAAGCATACAAGGCGCACTGCAGACCAAACAAGCGGGATCGAATCCACCCACAAGAGCAAAAAACGGAACGGAATCGAATCGACGGGATCGAATCCTATAAGGTTGACTGCGTATTGTGCACGTGGATTCGATCCCGTTCCGTTTTTCTTGCAGTCTATTCTATCCCGTTTTGCATCATAGCAAAAGTGAATGAGGAAAGCTGGTAACAGTGTTATTCCAGTGATATCCTTATCATGAAAGACATAAATCATGTGAAAAAAACTAATTGTTCTCATGTATATTATTCTTATGAAATGTGGTAAGTATTAAAGCACCACCGTTTGGATTTTCTTGGTAAAAAAACACCGTAAACAGGATAATAGCGCTTATCGATTGCATCGATGAATTTCATCGATTTCAGCGTTGCGAACTTATTTTGAACCAATACCATGTGTTATATTTTAATCCTTTGTCTTATTAATTTGGATTATGTTCATATATTTGTTTATTTTGGTGATATGTTTCAGTGTGATACCATCTTTTTGACTTTCCTGCAAAGTAGTATTCTATGCTTTTTTTAACAGAACAGTTAAGATTGTTTATAACATTGAAATAATTATAGAAGTAAACCTATTATCCGTTGTTGCAACAATGTACATTCATTCGTGATTTGTGCCATATCATAGCATGGTGCATTAACAAGCTAAACAATATAACGATACAATAAAATTATGCTCGATACTAACAATTTTAGTAAAATGTAAAGTGATTAAATATATATTTGTATGAGCGAATAACCGTATTTCATTCAAAAGCATTATTATAACTCCCTTTGGCTTAATTTGGTAATAAAAGTAAAATCCACATGTGTTGCTAATAGGTTCGTATTAATGAATATTTAAGAATAAATAAAAGCTATGTTAACAGCATTAGGATATAAAAGTTTCAATAAAACGTAATTTACTTCGAATTCAATGGACAAAGGATTCCTGATCTGACAATGCATAATTTGAATTGATTGAAAGACCTCCATTTTTGACAGAGCCGTACTATTATACTGGAAAGTATGCCAGAAAGCGTTTTAATTGCGTTACATTTATATGACTATTTTTTTTTCAAAAAAATGTGTTCAAATGTAAAACAACAACTGATATCGTATCTATGTTATCTCATTGAATCAGTATTTGTGTCATATGCGAATGGCTTCGAACGAAAAAAAAAACACAGGTTCAGAGGGATCCCGGCAAGTATTCGCGAATTTATATTTAAAAAAACGAAAACGAAAGCACATGTATTGAATGGTGACTGTTCATTTGTTCGAAGGCATCTGTCCGAAGGTTCATCTTTCCGAAGGTTCATATGTCCGAAGGTTCACTTTTCCGATTAATAAATAAAGTAAAATGCCAAGAAAAATAGTCTTATACAACCCTCCACTCCGGTGTTACGTGCGAGAAAACCTGCTCAACTTTAAAACCCCCCTTACGCTATGTGCTCTTTATAAACATGATGGAAAGCTCACATTCTTGAGGGGTTTTAGTTTTATCAATAATCACGAGACGGTACAGGTTTTCCTGCACAACGAGAAAAACATTAAGTTCACCCTGTGCGAGAAAAACCCCATTGTCTTATCTGTTTAATCAAGTATTTAGCGGCGATATCTTATAAAGTTTAAATATAATGGTGTGTTTAATTTCAAATAAAATGAATATTAAAAATGAAAATGATTTCATAATATCATTGGAGAAAAAATGGTCCTTTTTTATATATGCATTACATTGTCCCCGTGGTCTTACTCGGGTGATATGACAATAAAGATATATATATAGAACTATATGAGTTAAAATAAATCACATTTAAAATAGTAAGATATATGAAATAAGACAATGTATACATAGCAAATGGTTAAAACGCGTTAAAATGATAAGTTTTTGCAACCAGTTATTTCAATCACTATTGAAATATGAAGTATTGTTAGCTGAGTGAGTATATATTGTCGCGCTTCAAGGCATTGACTTAAAGAGGATTAACATAAGGGTGTTCATAGTGGTTTAGCCCTGTTATCAGAAATCCTAGTTCAGTGTATATGAAGGTTGTTATTATTATCAGGGTTATCATTATTAGTATTCCTATTCCTTTTTTTTTTTGTTTTCGCAAAAATGAAACTCGTGGTTGATAAAAAAAGCGAAATTGAACTATTCTTAAATATATTAGTTATGGTCACCTAAGCAAATTTGATTAAACAAATTTTCATATTAAATATTATTGAACTTTATTTATAATATTCAATACACCAAGTTTCCAAAACTATCGCTAAAATATTAGCGAAACAGATGAAGATATGACGGCAGGGGTTTTCTGAACCAGGCAGGTTTTCCTGCATGCATGCGAATGCATTCAATAAAACCCAACGGGTTTATTTAACCAGGCAGGTTTTCCTGCACTTAACACCGGCGCCCATAACTTACTCCCCCAACATACCCAACAGAAGCCGAGACACATCATATTGAAAAATTGACAAATAAGAATATTAAAAAATGTAGGCCTTAAAACGAAACACATGTAATTTCATGTCTACACTTTAACTCTTTGGCTTGTAGTTGAAATGGCAACTAAATTAAATGAATATCGGTTACCTCGGTTTATTGCTCACCTAGATGTGCTTTTTTGTGTTCTCATGTAGATATATCTATGAAAACAAATACTTAACATTTTGATTCCAAATACTTTTGTAGGTGTACCAATAAGCAAATCATTAAAATCATTAATTAGCAAAATCATTAAATAAAAATGCTAAAACTCTCGCAAAATCTAATCTTTTGCGTGTTTATTTAGGGTAGGAAAGCATCATTTGAAAAGATACGGTTTCTAATGAAATAACGCTTAGAAAAGTATTCCATGTTGTTAGAGCCTGATATCAATTTGATATGCGTACAGCGACGTATGCTTGTTCCATCTTATTTAGGTATTTCTATAAATCATTCTATCCTCTGCTTTCTTTTTTATTACACATTTACCCTATATTGCTCTATTGTATATTTACAAGCACTTCAAAACAAATGCGTTTTATATAGCTAGAAGTCTATTATACTGTTTGATTGATGTGTTCACTGCCGAGACTATAATTATAATGGTAAAATGACAGCAATCATATCTGTTTATCAATTGTGTTTATCTAATGTGTTCTTTACTCAATAGTTGTTCGTTCAATACCTAAACAATCGACCTGTGGATTGAAATTACGAACCGTCGCCTTCAAAGAGAGCCTTCAATTTCTAAAGAAACCTGAATATCAGTCAATAGTTACAGTGTACATGGGCTGTTATCGAATTGGCTTGGAAAAAAGGAACACCTTTTTGCAAAATTTACGTTTTCAAAAACAATTATTTTGTTCTTCGCAGTAATTGTAATATTATTCTAAGTGGATTTTACAACTTTTTGAAAAATATGTCGTGGAGTACCCTTCATATTACAATAAATACGCTCACTGCTTGAAAAACATACGCCATGTTTCAAATTTAATTCATCTTTTACGTTTCGAGATCTGAGCTAGACTATGAATTTGACAAGTAAGACAAAGGTCTGTTCAGTAAGAACTTTTCGGGGTAAAAAACAGTCGCGAAATCACTTCCCTTCCATTTTTCGCAAAATCGTGAATTTTAAAAATAACTATTAATAAAACAGAATCGATGAATTATTATCTATGATATATATGTTTGCCAAATTCCAAATTTAGTCATGCTGCTGCAACAAATAACAGCACAACGTTAATTTTTGTGATAATTTTACGTTGAAACTTACTGGTTTTCTAGCTCATAATGAGAAGCACAATAAACACGCGACCAAGGCAGTCCGAGTGTTCAGTACAAGCGCGAATATTCTTTTAATCCAAACAATGGCTGAAAAACCTGTCGCTATATTTGTACTTAAAACATAACAAATTACTCTGGTTATTTTCGCAGATTCTATGTGCGATCTTGTTTCATTTGTCTAAAACTTTTGTCTAAATACCAAAACAATTAGGAAATATTATTGAAAGGATCAAATCTATCGATGTTGGTAATGCTTAAACCTATAAAAGTATCCCTTACCATAGCGCGTAAATTTAGTTCATTGTGAACAGGATGAAAACCTTAGTGAACACTTTTTTATCTGTTCGCGCATAAAATATGCGAGAAACTTTCATACTGAACGGAGCTTAAACGAAACGGCTCACTAACATGACATAATGTGCTAGGCGTCTTGATTGGCGTATGGGTGCATTCAAACACCGTTCAACAAAGGAATAATTTGCGAAAAAACATATTTGTTTTTTTTTTCATTTTTGAAACTATTTGTTACCTTCGGACAAGTCAATCTTCAGACAGATGAACCTTCGGTCAGATGAACCTTCGAAAAATGACATGGAACCGTATTAAATAGTGAAACGCCCACTGAACCATTTGTTCATAGAGGGAGTCTAGTTCTTTTTCTATATTCATGACCTAAATGATTGTCATTAGATGCAGGACAACACTCTCAATTACATCTAATTTGGGTAACCTCCTGTTGGTTTCCAGATTTTGTTTCAAAGGGAATTACAATTTGAAAAGGCCACATTTGGCTTGCAATGATGGGAACCCACCGATTTTACGTGTCAACGTGTAGCAATTCCTTTTCTTGTTTTGTTACATCTCTGGTGGAGATTCCGCAAGAATATACACTGGAGAAATGATGCTTCTCCGGTCCCTATTTTACATTGGTCACGTGACCGGAAGTATCGTCCCATTTATTAAACAAAAGAGAAGGGATGGATGGATGGGTTAACTGTGCGAAGAATGTTGCCTTTCCAAATAGTTATTCACTTTGAAACAAAATCTGGAAACCATCATAGGTTTTCCCAATTTCACTTCAAAGGAATGAAACATACTATTTCTCAAGGCCACATATTCTGCTTGCAAGATATTCTAAGGAAAGGTGGGTTTCAAAATAAGCGACATGCCAAAGACATAAACACTAAAACGAATAAATAAAACAAGAAATAAAACTTTCACTATGTTACATTCACCACTATCTCATGAGGCAAGCTTTCAGAGAATAAACTTGGATAAAACGGTGTGATATCGGATGATGGACACGCACCACTCCCCTTCTTTTTCCAAAAGAATACATACAAATATTTCAAAGATAATAAAATCGTAAGTATGTAGAACTAAAACTTAACAAAAAGATCCAGAGCGCTTACATTGTGTAAAGACGCGAACTTAGGAACCTACTTTACAGGTGCACTAAATGTATAAGAAACAGTTACATTTAAAGCTAACAAAAACCAATAACTCTAGCAATGAGCCATTTGCCTAGTGTAGTTATCCATCTGGGAGGACTTTCTCCACAACAAAATACTTATAAATGCAGTACTGACCAAATGCAGGATTAGAAAATACTGTCAAGGATACCTAGAACACACACTGGTGCTATGTAAAAAACACACTAGGATAAATATAACATTAATCTTCTCCAGGCCCATAGGTAATGCTGGAGAAAGGGTGGAATCTCCATGGGGAGTTATGAATCTCCGCGGGGACTTATGAATCTCCGCGGACATTCCGAACTGAACTGAAGAGCGGAGCGATGAGAGTTCACTGTTCAAATGCAAATACTATCTGCCGATATGCACTGAGTCACCGAGCAACACTACTTTCTGGGCTTCCTGTCTTTCTTGGAGGAGGACGCATTGTAACCAAGAAAATGTAATTTAGACGTTAAGTTTCAAATTGATAAATAGTTTGGTTTTTTAATTGTATCGTGTGTTCCCCCTGCATATTTGTTCCTCTTTTCATAATTGAACTACTTCTAAAACCTGACACCATTTGTTCGCTGTATTGATCTTCTCCATTCTATGTCTTGGCGGGAGAATCTATATACCTTTTAAGTTCGCCTCGTTTGTATTGAACTTAAGTTTGTTGTAAAAGGTTCAATCGGTAAGCCGCTATGTGTGTGGCTCATTTCGGTCTATTGAGGGTTTCTGAATTCATAGTTAGCACTGTTTTCGATTCAACGCAGCATGTTTCGCTTCGAAGTGTATCCACCACTCAGGGACGCATCTCATTATTTGTTCCTCGTTCCTAATTTGATGTGTCAAACAAGGGTTTCCATCTAAACTTTATTTATAACGGGTCAAATGTTTGCGCTTACAGTGCGTTACGGTGTTATCTAACGAGTTGAAAACCCTCTCATGGTGACAAACCGTTGTTCCAACTTTCAAATGGTAAGGCGCGTACACATACTTTATTCGTTGAAAAACTAAAAGTGTATTACCGGGATTAGGCATGGATCACAGCTGCAGTTACAGTTCACATAGTTACCGATCCGGATGAGCGACATCTGCCGTGCAAGTCGGTCTAAACGACTGGCAGCACAAACATCTCGGCAGGTGGAAAAGCGAGGCATATCACGCGTATATCAAACCGTTACTCGAACAGTTACGTACCAAGTTAGTTGGTTCTAAAGTCGATAGAGCCAGTTATAATAATGTTTTAATGTAATTTATTATTGGGCGTCAAAAATTTGCCATAAACATTAATGGACTTTTTATTATTTATTTTGTATAATACATTATCATATAACGGCCTGGTTGCAGGTCCATCTAAGCCCGACGAACAAATATAATTTGTTCATATTTGTGTTTTATTTTTTTTTGTTGGTTGTTTGCGTATCGTAGAAAACAATATATATTGATGTAATTTAAACATTAAGTTTCAAATTGTTTAATAGTTTGATTTCTTAATTGCATCATGTGTCCCCCTGTATATTGATTCCTCTTTTCATAATTGAACTACTTCTAAAAACTGTCACCCTTTGTTCGCTGTATTGATCTTCTCAATTCTATTTCTTGGTGGGAGAATCTAATTGTAGTCTACCTTTAAGTTCGTCTCTCTCGTTTGTGTTAAATTTTAGTTTGTTGTAAAAGGTTTAATCGTTAAGTCGGTTTCTCCCCGCCCACCCTCGCATCCTTGTTTTTTGTCTGTTTTGTTAAGTATTGTTTGTGTTAGTAAAGTTGATTTGCTCATATTTGTGTTTTATTTTTGTCTTGTTGGTTTTTGCGTATCGTAGAAAACAATATCTATTAAATCAGAGTTGACATAAGAGTTAGAAGGTTGGACCAACATCAACGAACCCCCCAAGGTATGCCAACATGGAAAAGTTCGTTGACCGAATTACTCTGCACATAGTGTGATAGGAATACGTTGTGGATGCGCACGCTCCTGCCCCTTAATCTCTCTCAGCGAGCACAAGCGTAGAGCCTTCAAACTTGTAGCAACATGGCGTACTGAGTGCGCCTTTACCACCAGCTTTTCCTTCGAGTCTGGGTCTTGATTTGAGTGTGGCCAAACCAATATAGTTCTGACAACACATAATTTACCATCTTCTCCCATCGCTGATTCCGATTCCGGGACAAATGGTTTTAAGGCTCCAATCCCCCCGACGACAGGTACGTCTTGCAAAAGAATGTCGGGTCGGTACCGCCCTTGTACGATATGACTTCGAAGAATCGGGCGTTCCCCTTGAAAGCTCCGAAATAAATCCGAAAAAAACTGGATTATGTTCGGGTATTTCATACCCTACCAGCGACTTCCAATGAAAGGCCATAGCAGATCGGTAGTTCTTGACGGTTCGCACGGGCACCTTTTTGTAATTCAAATCGTGCAATAAAAAACCGAGAGTAGAAGCAGGGACGCTTGCAGCCGGTTTCTTCCTGACTCTGTCGCCCAATGAGTGAAGTAAAGCCGCTTGTACTGTTTCTTCGTGATGGCGACCCGTGAATTTAGAATATGTTGAACAACTTTGTTGGAGAATCCTTATCCTCGCAATCTCGCCCCCGGATGCACCACATGGAGATTCAGGGATACAGGGTCCGGATGGTTCATCTTCCAATGTGGTTGCTTCAAGTCTTTCGGTTCCATTGGAAGTTTGACCAACTTCACTCTGTGGAAGGCCAGGAGGGTTGGAAACCATACTGCGTTCTCCGCCCAAGGTTCTATCAGTAGGCACTTCTAACTCGAAGAAATTTTCCTCATCACCTTTGTCAGAATGCAAGTTGGTGGATACACGCAGAGCGTCGATTCCGGCGAACGTCACATCAGAGTGTCCTGCGCTATGGCGTCTGTGTCTAGACAGGGGGACACGTACTGAGGGATCTGATGGTTCCAATAATTCGCAAACCGATCGACCGATGGTCTTCCCCACTGATAGCTCGATGATCCGATTGAACATGCTGCTCGGCAACGCCCACTGAGATCTTTCCTTCTAGCTTTTAAAGGGACTTAGGCCAACACTGAGCTCTTCCTTGCTGGCTTTGTACGGGACTTCAGCCTAGGCAAAACATTCTTTGACACGAATGTTTGTCAATAAAATAATGCAGGTCAAAAGAAAAATATTTCTCACAACACTTTCTTGCAACGTCTTTCTCACAACATCTTTCTCCCGACGTCTTTTTCACACCGTCGCCCTTAAATATTCGTCCACACAACGTAGTCCTCACAACGTCACAGTATACGCGTAATCTTTCTTTGCTGTACAAATGTCCCAATATATCTCAAATTCGTCTAAGTTCCGTACCATGTTACTTTGACATTTTGAGATCGATCAAACTAAAACCTCGACGTTTCACATCTGCAATATATATTTATTCACTGTATAAAGTTTCAGAATCCTAAATCAGAGACTTTATATAAGTGCCGCGGACAAAATGTTGTATAAATATCCCAAAATATCTCAAATTCTCAAAAGTTCAAACCCCCGTAATTTCGAAATTTTTTGATCGACCAAACTTAAACCTCAACGTTGCACATCTAAAATATATTTTCAATTATTGTGTGAAGTTTCAGACCCTTAGGACATAGGCTTCATACCAAAATGCTGCGGACAAAGTGCTGCATAAATGTCCCAAAATATCTCAAATTCGTCTAAGTTCAAACCCCCGTAATTTCAACAATGTTTGATCGATCAAACTGAAACTTCAACGTTGCACATAGTTCATATATATTCTTTTACTGTGTGAAGTTTCAGAACCCTAGGACAAAGGCTTCATACCGAAATGCCGCGGACAAACTACTGCACCTCAAATGTTAACAGACGGACGGACGAACGGACAGACGGACGGACGGAATGGGGGATAGGAATAGCTCTCAGCCAAATTGGTTGGCTGGGGGCTAAAAATGCGTGTAAAGTTGGCAAAATGTAAGAAACATGCCCGATTTTATAGAATAGCTCTGCAGATTACAAGCTTATGTAAAAACAAGACTCAGGACCTAGTGGGGTTGTGATGAATAATATACTAGTTGGCTTTAAAAAATTAAGTGGGCCGCACTAAACAGCCGTGAGGTCTTGTTACCGGAGGGGGACATGATGCGCCGCTCAGATCCAACGATGTGACCCACATCCCTGGATGCAGCGCTTCCTTGAAGTTTTTGAGCGTGTCCATTTGACACGTACCAACCGCTAGATAGGTATCCAGCTGAGGGAGATCTATCACAAGACGGAACCCCCGTTCGTTTTGCGAACCAGGAATGCCCGGGAAAAGAATCCCTCTTCCCCCGGTTTCATAACCCTTATGCACCTTTTGTCTAACAGATTTTGCAACATATCGTTTCAAATGAGCCTGCACCTGGATAACCGAGGCGCCCTTGGCTACGCGCATAATTGCTTTCTTCTGCGCATCTTCATGCTTCGTCTCACAGATACTGGAGATGTGCTCCGAATCTATGATGTGCTCGGCGTCCATGAACGTGGCATGACGTAAGGCCATTATGTCTTTGGCGGCTCTGCCCTTAGACCTAGCGTCCCACTGTGCAGAGTATCGACGGTGCGTTGCTATCTGGTGACTCACAGTCACTAATAACCGGGCCTCCGATACCCGAACATAAAGCCCTGAGTGAGCGGGTAATATAAGCGTCTTTGACATCACCCATGTGCGACATCTGCTGATTTATCACGCACGCGCAGGCGTCGATGTGGGGGATGATTGCCAATCCATCAGGGACGTATCCATTTTCGCCGCATGAGCATCGGATATTTGCAGGCGAGATTAGGATGTGATACGAACAAGTTAGTCCAAAAACTCTGTTGGACGGGGCTGTCAAGCGAAGTCTCCCGTCCCGAACTGATATTATTTCATGGCTATGCGGCAGACGGTAGATCCTGCCGACCGTTACTCCGCTTTCTCTTTCTTTTTCCAAGGCCTTCATAGTGTGTTTTATCCCCATATGGCGGAGCACTGAAGAGGTGGAAAGTGTCACGAACTCCGCCTTGCGCCGCGGTGGCACATATTGCGACATCATCGCAAAGTGACCGGTCTTCTTCCGAGGCCATTGGTGTGCACAGAATTCCGTTTGATTAGCCATCCATTGAATCAGTTCAGGGATCTCAATATCGTCAGGAGAAAGGAGTTGCTCTATCATGTTACATTCGCCAGGTGGGAGACGCGTGCTTCTCCTTACCCACTTTCCACATCACTGTCTCTCTGCTCCTCCCGCCCGTAGGTGATGGCACTATCCGACTTTTGTTCGGCTTTGTAAGCGGATTCCGTGGAGAGCTCGCCAGCCTCCATGATAGTTTCCTCTCCTTCGGAGACAGTCTGAACCGTGTTAGCCGTCTCTGCTATTATACGTTGTCTACGGTGTCTACATTATACGTTGTCTACGGTGTCCTGATCGGGATTAGAATGACTGGCGCTTACGCTGGGGTCAGCAATTCTTCTCCACAACTCGTTGGGAAAATGCTCACATAAAATGCACCTGTCGTCAATCGAACACTTCTTTAGTCCACGTTCCTCCCTGCATTTTCAGCACAGTGGATGGGTGTCTCCTCTGCTACTTGTGAGGTGATGCGTACAGCTCTGTAACGAGAAGCAAAGATTTAGGACCATGGGTCAACATAACATAATGCCAGGTACATCTGTGCATCTCCAACACCCAGCTCCTCGCTTTTTCCGGTTGCTTTATGTTAAAAACCCACCGGAGAAAGGATCATTCTCCAAAGAAGTCTGGAGAAGTGTCGGGATCTCTGCGGAAATTTCGAAACCTCTCCCACATCCCCGATTTCTTTCTCCGAATCTCCACAGGAGAAAGCAATTTTTTAAAGGAGGGTGTTAAATGACGGATACGCATTTTTACCGAATGGGACATACGCCCCAGGCTAGGGAGGCCTACTAGGTAGGTCTTCCCAACCGTAAAAACACATTACGAGCTAATTTGACTGCGAAGTCTGGCGTGGGGCCTTTGGCGGGTCATGGCTTCACCTCATTAGTCGAGGGGAAAGTGAATATGTACGATACTACAAATGTGTGTTTACATCCCGCCACATCCAAAACTCTCGGCCAATCAAAATCAAGCTACATACGGCTAATCCAAAAGAAAGGTAAAGTAGTCAAAAATTCTTTTTGTTCTAAATAAAACGACCCGAAAATACGGAGTATAGGTCCTCCACAATACAGCGAGCATAGGGGGAAGCCTATGACAGGGAATAATGTAGCTAACTGGCTGGATAACGCTACCTAATTGCTACAGCTTGGGGATCCCTTATATAAGTTAGGCGAAACTATGGAGAAGCTTGAAAAGACAGAAACAGGGTAGTCTTACGCTGAATGCACAGTCGCCCAGTGACGGACACTTAATTAGCTAAAACATTAGGGTGTGGGCCCCCACCCTAGCTCATTCTGACTATGTAGGCCAGGCAGCCAAGTCAGAAAAAACAAACTCCAAAGGACCGATGTACTGGTGTGTAAAAAGGATAAAAAGTATAAAGAACCAATCTTACCCCGTGGCAGAGCGCTTTTAGGTAGCTCCCACCTTTTAAGCAGGTCTGACGACTCGAAGGTGCAAAATATAATTCCAGCACAGCAGTAAACGCCAAAAACAATTCAGGTCTGTTCTATATCCATTAAATGCTGTTTATATCAACTTTAAATCCGGTAGACCTATGATATGCATCAATAAAAAAACTTAACATTAATTTTCACAACACGTTGACGCGTAAAATCGACGCAGTGGAAATGACGCAATGAATGCGCTCTCTAACGGCAATAACAATAGTGAATATAAAAATTGTAAATAATGACATTTTTTGAGGTACGGCATCGTTTTGGTTCGAAAAATGATGTCTTATCGGCGTCTTGAAAAAGGCACAACGTCTCATTAAGGCTTGGGCGTATAGTTTGGGGTGCGACGGAGTCTATACAACAGGAAAGCTTGCGTTGAAAATGGATCACACCCAAGCCACAAATCAATGAAGTGGTTTTTCAATGAAATCTAATAACCCAGATATTTATATTGGATTGAATATCAAACCTCATCGTATACAGACATTCTACGCTCATTCTAACAAAGTCGTATTTTAACACCCCCTCTTATATAAGAAAATTCAATCGCATTCAGGTGCGTTATTAATTGCACAACATAGCGTCAATAGCAATCGTTCATTGATTTACCTATCCGCAAAAGACAACGACGGCCCGATAACTAAAGTAGAGTTACTTTTTAGCCACCACATTACTATATTTTCCATTGATATATTTAGTTTATTGGTGATGTTGCTACAACAAATGGTATGTAAATTATACAAACATTTGCATGCAATATCGTGAAGTGAAAAGTAACATACATGTAGTGTCAGTATGAACCAAGAATAATAATGATTATGAGTTGCATTTAATCATGGCTTCGCAGTTGCAGCATTTGTCTAGCTATAACGCATCTGAACAAGAAGACTTTATTCGAGATTTGACAAGAAATGTGTTTTATACTTTTATCAACGGAATTCTTTGATTAGAACAAATGTTCAAAATGACATGTTCGAACACATAAATAGGATAAAGAAACTGTAGGACAAAAATAAGCATACAATAGATCGAGAGATACAAAAAGAAATTAAAACTGAACCTTTTTGTAGAAAACCGGCACACCGTAAAAAACTTGGCGATTGCGAATTCAAAAGAGATTTTTATCGAATACAATCTCAACTTGCCAAATGTAAAGCTGAATCGGATTTGTCAGCAAGCTTCAGGTTTTGGTTACCGTCCATAGTTATAATTTTGAAACAAACTGGTTAGTGGCAATCGATGGAATTTTGTGCCTACATATTTTGTTCAATGAAGCTTACATCAATGATATCTGTGGCAATCTGTGGTGTTTCTACTTTGAATATATATCTGAACTTTGATGACATATCAAGTATGAATACTTCAGTTCTTCAGATGGTGACTGTCGTTATCAATACATCTGCGACAAGTTTCAGAACTATTCTAGCAACCCAACGGTTCCCTGCCAAGTCACAACGTGGAAATCAAATAATGTCACGGATTCGCCAAATAATGCCGGAGCCCTAAATCGCACCAGTTCGAAAACAATTGGCACGATCAAACCAACCAAAGCCGATCCAATGGAGAATTAAGAAAAATAAAACATGCTTTGGAAACGTATAGTTTGGACAACATTTAATTAAAACACACAATTTAGTTTTCACGATAACTCATTGCTACTAGCATAAGCTTTATATGACTCGCAGGTATAAACATTTGCATTCACGTGACAAAATCATCAGTAATATTTTTTTGTTATCGTGTCTAACCTTTATCTCTTAGAAGTGGTTAATGTTGTCCAACATAAAATTTGTCTTTATTCATATCTAAAGGATTTGCTGAAAAATAACCGAGATTTGCCGAAGGCGCTCGCAACGTCGGAGGAGTTGATTAAGTATGCAACGTCCGTTCTCTCCCTTTTACTGAAAATGATCCTTCAGCAACCAAGGATGACCTTTGATTCAACTAGTTTTCTTGATGAAACATTATATGACAATAGAGCCGTTCTTTACTGTTATTCCGCAAACACATCAACATCGAACGAAAAGATAGAATACTTTGTTCATCCAGGTATATTTCTGGGACCACCGATGGTATGAAAATCATCTGAAGTAGAAGGGGGCCCGCAAAGATTGTCCTAATATCACGAAATATTTTTGGGTTCTGATTCACAACTTTCTTATTTATTTATGAATTTTAACTATACTTTTACAAAATCTAGATGGATCATTCATCTATAGATTTTATTATATTTTAAGCTTAAATTCGGATTTGAATTGCTCGATATTCGACTTCCAAAAATCGTACTCTTTGTACAGAGCGCCCGAAATTCTTGTCCTAATCGGCTTATTTGATAAGTATTCAACCAATATTGACTCAATTTAAGCAGTAATGGTCAGTATAAACTTCTTTCCTTTTGATTCAACTTATTTATAAATTGCCTTTAACAAAACGGCGCATTCATTAAAAAATAATGTGTGCAAATTTAAATAAATATGAAACATAAATAATAATCTCTTTTTCAAATGATATTATCCACATAGATTCTAACAATGTTTGACAAGTAGCATTAATCACAATGAGCACATCGCTTCAACATGCACAATATTGAGACCCAATAAAAGACAAATTCCTATAAACGCCTTATTGTCTAAGGTTATAAAGTGTCACATAGAATTCTAATAATCAATTTTTGTGCCCGTTTTATGCAAGTACTGGTCGCTTAGAAACGCATTCTATGGCAAATATAATTATAACCACATAAAACAAAGAAAAAATAGTTAGCAGACACGTGCAGAGTATTTTGCGCTATGCGACGCGTTTAATTGTTTTACATTCTGTATAGGAACGCATATTATATTGACTCTATGTGAAAAAATGACCTTGCTGTTTAAATAATGAGTTATCAAAGGCTTCAATATATTCAAATTATTTTAATTGGCCATATCTAGTCCTTGATACTGTTCCTTGATAATGTATATGGTACATTATATATATATGATAATTTATTTGTTCATCGATGAAAAATATAAGCATACATAAATTTCATATACATGTAATTGTTCCTTCTATAGTCATATTTACTTTTGC
>LQRL01069610.1:0-11341 GCA_001703475.1 Hydroides elegans
CGCCTGATTAAAGGGTTAACATGATATTGATAATATTAGAAATGAAAACGGAGGTGAAGACAATTTTTTTTTTAAATCAGGTTCTAGCGCTACAGAAAGACATCGAAGCTATAACGGCACACGTGGAAGGAAAGAATGTGACTCTGGGCGATATCTGTTTGGCTCCACTGGTTGACAAGGATCATGTGGTGCATACGGATAACTGCAGTACCATGGTATGTACAAAACAATTTAATAAGACATTTACAAGTAAATAAGAGCTGCAGCATTAAAAAATCCAGCCACTTCTTGATACTAGAGTTTGATATATTTTAAGCCCCAAGTTAGCTTTCAGGACGTTTCGGCTCAATTTCATTTCGGCCAACTGAGGGTTAAATTGCAATTTCTGCCGTGACCATTTACATTCTTAATGTCCTAACAAATAAGTTTTAGTCACATTACATAAAATAAACGTAAGTTATTGGTAAATAGAGTTCATGAAAATTGGGCTGAAATGTCCTTGGCTGCAACGTCATGGGCCGAAATGTCTCAAGAAGTGGGCCGAAATGGAAATGGGCGGAAACGTCCTGACATCCCAAGCCAAGCCGGGGCCTCATTATTCATTCAATAATAAAACCAATAAGTGACATGTCACAATTAAAATATAAAAAAGAAAACGACCATGTCTCAAACAAGATGAAAATAGTCACTTCAATATCGTTTCGCTCTGAAGTAAGTGATCGCACGCTAATTACCAAAAAACTAGGTTAAAAGCTTTTAGCCCAACAAAGCGTTGCTGTCTTGTTTAATAATAATTAAAAAAAAATCCTTTCATTTAAAAGTGCAAAGTCGAGCGTTACTTATACTTGAATTGTCTTTATCTTAGTTTGTATATTATAACCCAACAGCGATTGGATTTGTTTAATACGTCTCTTCTTGTTACAGAGTCTGGTCGAATACTGGCAAAGCAATGCATCGGCCGTAGACGCCCAGGTCCTGGATGATATGGATGAACCACTGTTTGACTACATTGATCATTTAACCGACTGCCTCAGGTAAATATCGCAGTCCCTGGCCCTTTGCCTAAAAAGCTCAACCACCCTCCCTAACCCTAACCTCGCTTGACTATATGAGCTATTTTCTTTTGATCATTTCATATATTTAAATAAATTTAGTGTTTATATCAATTAACGAAATATTACTTCTCCGGTATCTTTAAGGCGATAACAAAGCAGTATTCGATCCATCTTTATAATAAATTGCTTGTTTTTTTCACGTTAAGACAATTGAAGACATTGTTTTCAAAAGCACTTCAGATAACAAAAAGAGTCCTTTTAACCATCTTATGTATTGATTTGTCAGAAACCCGACCGCGTTGCAGGATATCAAGATGCGCCAACCGTGTCTGGGACGCTACGGTGGTCCTATAATGCCATGGGTGGCCCTTGGTGGATTTCCAGGTAACAAACTAGACCTATACTCTCAACTATAACCTTTACCTTAAACTTATACTTTTTCCATCCTTTTACATTGGTTTTAAGGGTAAAGTTAAGCTTAAGTGGAGAGAAGAATATGGGTCCTGTTCAGTAAACTATTTATTTTAGCTACAACAGTCTCTCATCTTGACATTGAGTTTTGTAAAATGTCAGGTAGTCTTAGACACAGTTCAATGATCTTAAGATCATAACGCCCAAGACGGCAAAACAAAAACACAAACAAATAAAAAAAACTGTTGCTACTCTCCGCAATATTAAAAAAAAAACATTTAAGGCACTTGTTAACAAAATTTGAAAAGGGGCGTAGCTGGTTTTGTTTGCACTTCTTCGGCTAGATTTCTTTCATGTAACAGCCACATACCACTGTTTTATGCATGTACTTCTTAAGAAAAACTAAGATGACAACTACAATTGATCGTGCCATCGATCGCAATGTTTGATTACGTACTCCTTGATAAAACGATAAAAATAAAAACAATTATATTTTATTTTATATCTTATTATCTTGTGTTTCTAACCACTTAATATCGAGATTTGTTGAATCTGACAGGTGACAATTACGAAAATGCCACCGCTATGGTGATCACCTACTCTGTGCTGAAATATGACAATAAGACATTTCAAAAAATGTTGAATCCTAGGAATCTATAATTTAATTAAAAAAAAAATCATTTTTAAACATTTTTTTCCTCCTCATAGGTGACAATTGCGAAAATGCAACATCAATGGTCATCACCTTCTCTGTAATGAACTATGACAACAAGACATTTCAGAAAATTGTGTATCTTATAATTTTGTTTTCGATACATTCATTTTTTTTTTTCAATAGGTGATAATTACGAAAATGCCACCGCCATGGTCATCACCTATTCTTTAATGAACTACGACAACAAGACGTTTCAGAAAATGGCTGAGGCATGGGAAGAAAAGTTTTTGGAGCTGATCGAGAATTATGAGAGCGATAATATCAGCATCTCTTATTCGGCACAGGTGGGTTGCACCATTGATGCATGTCTATTTCGTTATTACATAATGTACTATGTTGCTACCTATGTTGCTATGTTGAACTATGTGGTTTATCTTACTTCAACTGGAATGCTTCTTCAAATTTATATATTTTGAAGAAAAAGGAGTAAAATGCAATTAAAGAAGCTGGGAACAAAATGCACGTACAAAAATGAATGTAGGGCACTGCTAAGATAATAAATACCCAGAGGGACATGTCCATCGAGTCAATAACTTTTGTGATACTTTGTAGAATGGCTCATCGCATAAATATTTCATACACTTTTTGATGTGTTCTACTTCACGAAATGATAAATCTAAATATGTCATTCGTTGCTCCTTCATTCGGAAATATTTTCAATACATTTTAATATTTCACAACTAAAAGAATTAAGTGTTTGTTATACAGTGTTTTAATTTTGCCATGGTTACAGCGATCCGTACAAGATGAGCTGAACCGTGAATCCCGCTCTGACGTAATCACGATCGCCATCAGCTACATGGTCATGTTCGTCTATGTCAGTTTGGCACTGGGACGATACAACAGCTGTGCCACTCTATTCGTAAGTTTGGATCATTGTTTTTACCCCCAACCTCCTGACTCCTCACACTACCAACCCCTCAAACCTTGCTTCACCCTTTTATCAAAAGAAAAATCAAGATCGGCATCGGCTTGATGGTCATGTTATTCTACGTCAGTCTGGCGCTTGGTAGATTCAACAGATGCGCAGCGATATTTGTAAGTAAGACATCCTATCCCCTACCCGGCCCCACTCCCCATCTTTCTATCAAAAGATAAAACCAAGATTGCAATCAGTTACATGGTCATGTTCGTCTACGTAAGTCGGACGCTCGGACGATACAACAGCTGTGCAACTCTATTTGTAAGTTGGATCACTGTATTAATCTCCAACCTCCATACCCCATAACCCCCTCCCAACCCCTCAAACCTAGCCTAGACCAACACGCCCCTCACCCTTCCATTAAAAGATAAAATTGAGATTGACATCGGCTTAATGGTCAAGTTTGCATGTCAGTTTGGATGATACTACAGCTTTTCTACTCTATTTTTATGGCCCGCCTGACTATAGTCAGAGGGCCATATAGGTTTTGCCCTGTCCGTTTGTCTACGTCAGTCTGGCACTCGGTCGGTACAACAGTTGTGCCACCCTATTTGTGAGTATTTGGAAGTTATTGTTGATGTTAATGAGATAAGACAAAAGGTTTTAAAAGATAAGTGAATTAAACAGTTTTGAACAAAATAATTAAAACGACGAAAACAGCGAACACATTGAAGGATTTTCCATATTGTACCTTTGACTCTCCCCTCACTTCCTTAGTAAACCTTTATATTTAACCGCTCACCCCTCACACTCCGAATACCAAGGTGCAATTTAGGTCCCCATTGTCATAGTGCTGTGTTCTCTTTATGTGTTTACAGCTACTCCTTGGTGTATACACCATTTATTGATTGACTAATTGATTTATAATTTATTGGCAGGTCTACTCCAAGATGGTCCTAGGCCTCGGCGGTGTGGTCATCGTCTTTCTCTCAGTGCTGTGTTCCCTTGGAGTCTACAGCTACGCACAGGTGCCAGCCACATTGATCATTATTGAAGTCATTCCGTTCCTTGTGCTAGCTGTGGGTGTGGATAATATCTTCATCCTTGTGCAGGCTTTTCAGGTAAATAATACATAATGATCTATGCATAAAATACGTGTTATGCTCAAAATTAAAAGTGACTGACTGTAAGGTCTTTACCATAATACAAAATAACGGTTATTTTACGTTACTTTTACTAATCTTATGCGTCAATTAACTAATAAACTATTAAACCATGAGTAAGTGCAATATAATTGGCACTTTGATTTTTTAAAATAATTACTTCGATATTGACAAAGGGATATCTGAGGCCCTTTGAACATATTTCGAATAATTTGTGAATTTATGGAAGTGGTATTTGTTTTTTATCATACCATGTTTTTTTTTCGCACGTTGGTAGCGCAATAAACGCGTCAAGAATCAATTAAAAATGCTTAATTATTTTGGCTAGCTTTTAATGTTTCAAGCAAATTCTGTTTACGTTTGCAGCGCAGTAAACGCGGCGAAGGATTCACTCTGGAGGCACAGATTGCAGAAGTGGTTGGACGTGTTGGTCCCAGCATGCTACTTACCAGTTTGTCCGAATCATTGGCATTCTTCCTAGGTAAAAACCCTCAAAACATTATTCCATATCCATTAAAATTGCAATTGTTTCGGCTAGTTGGATTACTTTTTCTCCAAAAAAAATATTGAAATGAAGCATCTCCATTACATTGCATAATGATATGTAGGTAGTATCTTATACTAAAAAAGAACAAAATATATGTATGCCTACATGTTTATCTTCCGACATTGTCACTATCTTTTAACAGTTATATTTTTTAGACACTACAGTTTTTATAATAAATCTCAACGAAAGAGCAATATATGTAGTCTTTTCTGGCCAGGTGCTCTCACGTCGATGTATCTTTCAACATTTTCTACACCATCAACAGTGATCGTTATTCAACATGCTACTCTATTCAAATTAAAGCCTTTATATATAATACCATTACCTTTAATTTCTGCGCAGGCGCACTCACACCAATGCCTGCCGTCAAGATCTTCTCACTCTACGCCGCCCTCGCCGTGCTCTTTGACTTCTTCCTGCAGATGTCGCTCTTTGTCGCTCTATTGACGCTCGACGCAAAACGTGAAATGGTAAGAATTAAGCTCGGTCTGTGTCATCGTACACGTGTAATCCGGTATTGGAAAAAAAATGTACGTGCAAGCCAACATTGGCATAGACATAAACGTGCCCATGTATTTAATGAAATGGTAATACTCGTCGCTCTTCTGAAATGGTTAGAGAGAGAGCCGAGTCAGTGTGCTTTGACAGCTCGGTTCTTCAAACGTATAAAAGCTAACATTAAAAGCTTTTCTTCAGCTTTCGGTCTTTGTGTCTCTATATTGACGCTCGACACCAAACGCGAAATGATACGAATTCTGTGTCATTGGATAATCAAGGTAGACAAATACACTAATATGCAAAAATTCTCCAACCACAGATTCGTCGTAGCAAATTATTCTGCGACGCCTTTCCTTTTGTTATATGAGAATTAACGAATATTGATATATAGACCTTTTATACTTACAAAGATTGCCTATTTCAGCAAATTCTCACATGGTTTACTCTCCAAACAGACTCGTCTCTGTGAGCTGCGCTGCTGCGTGCGCGCTTCCTTTCCCTGTATAGATACCAATACAAAGTTATACAAATAAGATATTAACAGCAAATATCATAACAAGTATATTTACATAAATTTCATCGATTTTCCCATTTTTTACTCTCCAAAAACAGAGTCGTCGCTGGGAACTATGCTGCTGTCTGCATGCGCGCTCCCTTTTCCTGATATAAATACAACACTATATAATTAAAATCTTATACATAAGATCTAATTAAATAGTTTATTTATACTCTCCAAACCCAGAGTCGTCGCTTCGAACTGTGCTGCTGTGTGCGCGCACCTGACTCCTCGAGTGATCATGTGAGTCAAGATTCATGCGCAAAGTCGTGCCATGGCGGCATATTGTATAGTGCCGTGAGGATCATCTATGCACCAGTGCTTTTGAGCAAATACGTCAGGCCTGTTGTGGTGAGTGTTAATGTTTTATATGTTTTATATTATGAATATACTTGGTGAGCTCGGCAGCAGTTTTATTTATAAAAATCATTTGACTTTTTCGGTATGTTTTGATTTTATTAAAATCATCGAACCTGTTCTCATCAAACGTTATTGGCTACCAGTTCATCGACGTCCCCATGGTTAAATCAAGAGTCATTTAAGTTTATATATATAGGTAATAAAGCCGTTAACTTTATATGGTAAATGGTAAATATGAAATACTTATTCAATGCAAAAATATGCTTTTAATAGTTGATATATTTTTGGTTCTGTTGCTGCAGATGCTTGTGTTCGTTGGCTGGTTCTGCGCATGCGTGGCCATGATTGACAAGATCGACATCGGATTGGACCAAAAACTATCCATGCCCCAGGTCAGTGACTGGGATTATAAAATAACCAGATCTTTACAGAACTTTCTGAATATGACGCATTTTATACTAAAGTCCTAATAATCATCTGGTTATGGTACGTTTTAAGCAAACAACCGAGAGATTTGTTTTCAGAAACCATGCATACCACAGGTCAGTTGGACTAATAAAAACTTTATTAAGATTCCTTAAATTTCCTTACATTTCAGATATATTCCTGAAAAATACTATAAATTCGTGTGGATTTTCTAAAATTTTCGAATTTTTTTTGAAGCTCCTGTGAAAACCTGCGATGTACATAACTTCGAATCCCTTGCAAAGTTTATATAAGTTTATATGTGATGCTTGCTATCACACTATTATATCTGACTTCGTTTCTATTTTAATTAACAGGACTCGTACATGTTGGACTACTTCGAATCCCTCGAGAAGTATCTCTCCGTCGGTTCACCCGTCTACTTCGTGGTCCAGTCCGGTCACAACTACACGTCGTTTCAAGGACAGAACCAAATATGTGGCGCCAAGGGTTGTCCTGAGGAGTCCATGTTGGGACAGATATTCAAGGCGTCTATGCAACCGAATGAGTGAGTTGTTAGTCATGATATGCAACAGTAGAACCTCACTAGAGTTCAAAACCAAAAACTCCGGAACCGGCGTGTACTTATCAGTTCGAAATCCTCTGCTTGTCCGATAAAAATTAATATACATGTTTATTGATTTGGACTTTCATTATATTTCGGTTAGAACAAGTTTGCCTAAAATGGAGCTGAAAATCTATGTTGTACACATAGCCGCTTCCTTGTCACGTGACTACCTAATGTTATGATACCATATTTTTAAAGATGATTCAATATTCATAAAAGCTTCATTGACTTATGTTTGATTGAACGCGGGTGGCTGATACCTTACTTTTAGCATTATTTGTCAAAACAGTCAATATCCACGCAATGTGTGTGCCTTAATTCTTCAATCGTTCTTTTTCATAGTACGCGGGTGGCGCACCCTGCCGCGTCCTGGTTAGATGACTACATGGATTGGTTGGCTTCAGACGCATGTTGTCGGGTCTATAGCAACAATCAGACGTTTTGCCCATCTACAGGTAAGTGAGACCCCCAATGAATTTTCTATGCACTTTTGACTCCAAATTTCTAAAGTGCAAACTACAGCTTCGAACTAAAGACGCACCACTTAGATATTAGATGGCTAAAAAGTTTTATTTTGCCATGCCTTTTATGTCGCAATAACAAAGGCAAACTTTTTTATGTCTTAATCTATCTTATGCCCAACCTATTTTCATTTATTTTCTGCAGTTCATTACTTCTGTTCATTACTTCTGTCTGAGTATCATTGAGAATCATTCATCGGGAAACATATTCTTTACTTCATTTTTTAATCATTTCTGTTTCAGTGAACAGTTCCCTGTGCGTGTCCTGCAATGCTCAAAGCCAGTTCATTCACGATCGGCCCCTGGGCGAAGTCTTCCTCCACTACTTACCCTGGTTCCTCGAAGATATTCCAGGCACCGGCTGCTCAAAAGGGTGAGTTTAAAATTAATATTTTATAGATTCAGAGCCAAGGTTCCAAATGAAATATTTTTATTAATAATCATTCTATCGATATCCGTGGTACAATTGTTATAGTTATGTATCTATTAAGAGTTCCGTCTATGTACAATGAAGGTGCCGAGTTCTTTCAAATGAGTTCTGTTCCCTATTGAATTTCTCGATAAGACACAATACGTGTTACGGAATGTAGTCCAATTTACAAAACCTTTAACGATGTATAACGGATTTATAGTCTTAATGTTTTATTATTTCAAATAAATTGTTTCCAGTGGTCATGCTGCTTATGGATCGGCCGTAAAAACACACCATGCACACAACTTGACTCAAATAGGAGGTAAGTTTAACTAAAGCAATTAAAATAGGAGATTCCATGCATCGATATCCCAATACGCAATGTATACCTATGTTAAGTTAAGGTATCGACTTTGTAGTGTTAACTGATACATCTTTCTAACGTATCATACACTTTCCCTATAATGACATTTTACCATTGAATACAGTTTCATTTACTCCTTTTCTTCTATGTTCGAAATTTAATCTCTTATTTATAGATTTATTTCAGAGACGTCGTTCATGACATACCACACAGTATCGAAAACGTCTACTAGTGTCTCAACGAAAGTTATCGATATCCTTAAATATTGCTTTTATATTCTGACGTCATCTTTATTTTCCAGCGACGTCCTTCATGACGTACCACACCGTATTGAAGACGTCAGATGACTACACAGCAGCATTACGGTATGCGAGGCAACTGTCGGACAACCTGACGAACACACTGATACACTGGAACGAATACCATAATGATTCAGGTTTGTTGATTAATAATGCAAAATACTTTGTGCAACAATATACAGGTTTTTGGTTGAATTGCTGTTTAAAAAAAATAGAACAGATCTCCAGGCTAATTAACGGTTTACGTTTAGCTTTTACAGAAAGTCAAACTGTTTGTGTTACATCCTCGTAAACTTCCTCGTTATTCATTTACGATTAGTCAATAAGTTTCTAATGTTTGTTATTGTTTTATTTATAAAGCGTCATTTACCGTTAAACTAATCTAAGCAGACATTACTTCTCCATTGTAGATTTAGGACTCGGTCGCCACTCAACCTCCTGGGCCTCAACCGGCGAGAAAATCTTCGCGTACAGCGTGTGGTATGTGTTCTACGAGCAGTACCTCACCATAGCAACCGAAGCGTGGATCAACCTGCTCGCGTCACTAAGCGCCATCTTCGTTGTGACCTTCCTGTTGCTAGGGCTGGATATCTGGTCTGCGGTCATCGTGGTGTCAACCATTTGTATGATTCTGGCCTCCATGTTTGGAGTGATGTATCTGTGGAGTATCAGTCTCAATGCGGTGTCACTCGTTAATCTAGTCATGGTGAGTATGTGTTACTCTATCCCCCTTCTCAACACCCCCTCCCCCCCCCAACAGCATTTCTCTCGCCTTTGCGATAATTACCCAAAGCTTTAAGGTCAACCTCCTTTCCCTTCTCTAAATGCCTAGCTATCTATTCAAATTTAGCTATATGTTTTCTAGATGCAGCTTTCCTTTCTCCCGACGCTCTTATGTAGTCTTTACAGTTTCTGGAGGGGCACTATTTTAAGAAAATATATGTCTGAAACAAGGCACCGACCTTACTTTCCTGTCGCTTTCGTTGTATGCTTTGATGATAAAATTACCGTTTTGCTTTAATTAACATTTATAGAATTGTCATTTGCTTAAATTAACATTTATAGAATTGTCATCGAGATTGTATATTACAATTTTATATTCTGTTTTTTTTTTCAGGCTGTGGGCATCAGCGTTGAGTTTTGTTCGCATATCGTACGCGCGTTCGTCGTGTCCACGGAACCCACACACATAACGCGTGCAAGTCAGGCACTCACACGCATGGGCAGCTCGGTAAGTTTGAAGTTGACTTAGATCAAATCATCATTGGCGCTCAGAAACTGAGATCGAAGCTATTTGGTTTACGCAGGATTTCATTTTATAACTTTTATTACCCAGGCATATACTGAAAACTTAAAATATTGATAAAATTAAGACATCATGCACTAATTATGATTCTCTGTAACACATCAGTTTATCAATCATGTGCCATTGTATTCTTATAACGAAAACTAGGTGGGCCCCGTCGTATTACTTTACAATATAATTTGTATCGCATTAGCATATATACTACTCGTTTTTTCTAACAGGTCCTTAGCGGGATTACCCTTATCAAAATAGGCTGCATCATAGTCCTTGCATCTTCAAGTCGCAGCTCTTTCTGCAATATTTTTTTTTTTACACTTTATTCAACCATATACATGTAGGCTATTACACGAGTTCAATATTCCTTTTATTACACAGGTCCTGAGCGGAACTACTCTAACCAAGCTAGGCGGCATCATGGCGCTGACCTTGTCCAAGTCACATCTCTTTCAGCAACATTATTTTTAACCGTGAATGCAATATTCAATTTATTACACAGGTCCTGAGTGGTATCACCCTAACCAAACTAGGCGGCATCATTGTGCTTGCCTTCTCCAAGTCACAGCTCTTCCAAGTTTTCTACTACCGCATGTATCTCTCCATTGTGGTATTCGGTGCTGCACATGGGCTTATATTTCTACCAGTGCTCCTCAGTTATGCAGGTAAGATACATGTTTAATCAAGCAATTCATTGATTACACTGTGTTACACTCAAAAATATACATGAATGAAATTGTGTCTACTTTATAAACTCGACCACGCTGATTACGAATCTGAACTTAAAAATGTTCTACCACGTCCAGTTTTTCTGTAAAATCGATTTGTTATTTTTGGCATTTTTGACGAATTTTTATGGTTCTGACTTTATAGTTTGAGATAATTTTTAAAATAACAATCTAAACCTACTCAAATTTTAATTTTTCGGTTTTCATTGTTCATAATCTATCCAGCAAAGAGGCTATTAACATCCATTTTCATCTTCAACTAAGAAATTAATAGTGATTCATATATAAATCTCAAAGAAAAATATTTTTCCAAAAAATCATTCCTTATTCGAATTTCAGTGAGTTAATGTCTAGATATCCCTAAAACGTTATTAAACTGTTCAGGAATAATGATTTTGGCTCAATTCAGGGATGAAACTTTTCCGGTTTTTACCGGTTTTCCGGTTTTTTTGTTTCATCGAAAAAGGTCATTTTTGAGATCGATGCAAATCCGTTGAGATCTCAAAATGTGATTTGT
>LQRL01069613.1:6981-26207 GCA_001703475.1 Hydroides elegans
TATATAGGCATTGGTGTTATAGATGTGTACAGTAGATAGTGTGCAACTATAACACTACTTTGCAATAGCTTTCTTAATGAACATTCAGTATAATTATCATAGACATTTTCAGTTTTTACCTGATAGCTAATTAATTAATGATTGTGAGTAGCGCAAGATGAGTCGCATTTTTTTAATTAAAGGAAATACATGTCTTTATCCAGATTATACTGGTTTCGTTTTCAAATGGTCGATGACAAATTTAATCGTAAATAAAAACAGAAAATAAAATTGAACCGTTATTTTTATTTCATAAATGAAACAAAGAATTCTACAAACAATCCCAGTTTAGTAAACAGGGTAAACGTGATTCTCAGCAACCTTTCCACACTTCATCATGGATTCATTCTAGGAAACTCTAAAATCAATAAGCAAATATTTTGGTCACATGAACGTGAGGCATGGTGCAGTAAATATGAGAGTTTTATAATCGGTTAATGAATAGAACATTTATGATTTATGAAATCAACGAAATGTCCCGTTAGTAACAAATAGCAAATATGGGTTTAGAACCTAAAACATATCGTGTCATTTTGGTATGGTAGCATTTTCATAAAACATTCTAAATATCAAATTGGAGCAGTAATTTACTTTGCATGTTTCATATTCGGTGTAAGAGTTACTCGAGATATAAAATCGTTTTGGTCACATTGCATTGACGATTTAAATAAAAACGAAAATTCTGTGATGTAAAATCGCTTTAAAAAGCAAATAAATGGTTTGAACATTATTTAAGAAACGAGAAATAATGCGCTGTTCTATCTTTTTTTCTTCAAAATATTAACGTCCCCGGTCAGCTCTTACATCTCTCAAAATAGCGCTATCCAGCTCAATATATATTAAATAATAATAATTTTTAGGGGACCTGATTAATGTCACATTTGTAAGTTAACGTAACTGGCTTATGAAATAAATAAATATCATATAGAAATACATCACATTTGCATAATAAATAAGATATTATTGCATCTATATCAATATTTTCAGCAATATTAGCAAACATAATGACATGAGGAGAATCACATTATCTCTTTTATTTTCGTCTCTTTTTTATTTCCTTGTTGAGGCCTCACATGGAGCAGTAATTTTGCATGTCAAGGAGTTTGTGCCTTAAAAGGGATGAATCCATTTCGTTTATTTTTGTGTAGCGAAATCATATTTAAAATGACATTTCTAAATTGCGTTTCAACGTGTTCTTAATGAGGTTGAAATCATTCAAGGTTATTTCTAGTAGAAAAATGTATTTATGGATCTTGGATTGTTTAATCACGTTGGGTGGGACCTATATACATTTGTACATGATTATTTCGTAAAGATCACTTTAGCCATTTTGCATTGAAGTCTCCATCTATTGGTTTTAGGACTTGTATATAAAACCCCCGCAATTCATCATATTCAGATGTTTCAAATTTCATACAACAAAGTTGATTTAACCGATTTTATTTTGGAAGCTAATTTCCGTTACTTATATAATAAACACAATTTATCAAAATGAGCGGGAGTACAAAGATAAGAGTGTCAGATGTGCTTTTCTTCACAAGCTGTGCCATCCTCCTTGTGGTTGGCTTGATTATTATCGGTGTGATACCAACCAGAATCACCAATCCGGGGTAAGACATATCTTTCGATTGGCATTACTCAGAATGATATAACTAAGCTTCTTCGATGGGCAATGTAATATATTTTTTATTTATGTTTCGGACTCGCGATTGCGGAATTTTCTGCATTTGTTTGCGAATTTGAAAGAAGACATTGTAAATCCAGTGATATTGGGTTTACTATACTTCGCAGCAATCGCAGATAAATCAGCAATCAAATGCATATCCTTACCATTTTGAAGCAAATTAAGTAGTCCCATATATTGCTGTGATGTTGGATATAACTGATAAGACCGGGATGGATGAGGCATATAAATAATGTTTATATTAATGTTTTAGATATAATTATAGAAATATAATCAGATTTTTTTTTCAATACATTTTTCTCGCCAGGACCTACATATATTTCTTGGGAATCTCGCTCAGTTGTCTTCCAATGTTTTGTTTCTGCATCGTCCGCTGTGGCAACTGCAGCAAAAAGATTCTCAAAGCAGGAGAAGTAAGTTATATTATTATGTTTTTAGCCAATATACCTAGATTTATGGCAGTGGGTATGTTTATTGACATGGTCGCTAACAAGAAATATAAAATTTTGCACTCCGACAAAAACTCGAAAAAGCTATTACGCAGTCAAATTGGCACTCTAGACGAGATAATTGCAGAAAGACCCGGTCGATATCATTTGTTCATATTGCCCGGCAGTTAGGGTGCAGTCATCGGGCAGCGGCAAATTTGCCGCAGACCCCATGATTTGGTATAAATGATCTGCGGCGTGGTGGCGAGCAATTTGGTATAAATGATCTGCGGCGTGGCGGCGTGCCGCTGCCCGATGACTATACCCTTAGTTTAGATTCTACACTTTAATTTCATGAAATGAAAAAGTAAAGTCCTTAGGCAAATTACCAGAATGGTTATTGATTACCATTTAAGTATGGACTCTTCGGTTGTTACTCCTATTATATTTTTTGTGTTTAAGGAGGTAGGGCCCGACGACATTTCCATTGGAGCTAGTAGCAGTAGCAGCTGAGACCACATGCATTTCGGAGTCAAAAACGAACACTAGCAATCATCAATGCAAATGAATTAAAGGCGATACATAAACATACGTAGATCATGAAGTTTAATAGCCGGAAACTAAAGACTGTTTCAACATGGCTAACATGCAAATTTATATTGCGTCCGCTGTATATATTCGAAATGGTGCTCTTTATAAGTGATCGATGTAAGGCCCAGAACATTATGTTACACGTTAGATGTTTTATTTTTTTTTTTCAATTTAATATAAGTTAATTTTTGATCACTGATATAGTGAAGAGTTTATATTTTTTTTTCTATATTGATATATATTCGTTCCTTATCGCGATACTACAGTGTATTGATATTTTATTCTATTTTTATTTAGCACTGATATAATAGCTTAAAGCTATATAAAGTTTGTGCAGTTTATATTTTGTATGGTAAATGTTTTAGAATGAAATATCTCTGGTTTGGTACGATTTGATTCGTATACTTTTAATATGATACGTTATAAAATCATATGTATAAATAAAAGGTTGATATCATTCTGATATCACATCAAACTTCATTATTTTTATTTATTTGAACATCTTTTGCATAGACTCTATCTTACTGTTGCATAGCGTTTTTATGTCTTGTAAAAAATCATGCAAAAACAAAATAGTAGAATGGCGGATCTGGAATTCGCGGGAATCTATAATTCGCGGGCACGTGTTTTTTGCGAATAACTTGAGACTGTGATCGTGGTTTGATTTAAGTGTGATAGAAAACTGGTTTCTCAATGTTTTCCTATATATAAGTTGTTTCTTAATATGAATGATTCTCGAGAAACACGTATCCGCGAATTATAGATTCCCGCGAATTCCAGATACACTGGTCTATCGGTTATAAAAAAATATGGCTTGCCAACCAAAACGTGTCTCAAACCTACATGTATAGAAAGTGCATAGTGTTGCATTGATAATCTAACTATGAATATATCTTATTTCATGCAATTTAATTCAAACAGCAAAAGTTTCACCAACGCGACGCAAATACGATCAATCATATCAAGTTCCATTTTCCAGGTAACTTTGCAACATTTCATTACATCTTTAAAACCAATTAACAAGCCGACAATTATTTGACATTTTGATATTAAGAACCATATTGATTGTTCATGTATGACCCTGGATTAAAAATCCTTGCTTTTTAACTTTTAAAAACTAAATCTGATGTAAGATGTAATCTTTAATCACGCTTGCTCTTTGCTGTAGCAGACCGACAACATAATTTCACACAACACATCTTAACAGCAAATGTCATCAACACCACTACCACACCAATAAACGCCATAACATCCAGCATCCAGAACTTATACGCGGGCATATCCAAGTAATACGGCTTTAAATGATCACTCCCATGATGCAACACGTGTTCTACCCAGAATGCAGCAGTATCCTTTGCCGAGGGTAATGAATGAAGCACTTTAGAACATTTCTGCGTTGCCTCATAGTAAGTGGTATTAGTCAGCATTTCATTTAATTTCCATTTGAAATCCTCAATATCGAAATCCCTAGGATCCGTCATAAGGCCATAACCGCGTTGGACCGACACGCGTGCGTTGTAGTGTGCATCGGCCATCCATGGAAGTGACAACATGGGGACGCCATGGTATACAGCCTCTCTTTGGCCATTGGCACCGCAATGTGTAATGAATAATTTAGTTTTTGGATGCCCGAGTAGATCATTTTGTGGCAGCCATTTCTGAATGAGGACATTACGCGGTACAAATGAGGGCGTATCACCGTCGTGTCGTATGATGATTTTCTGTTTCAGATCCTTAAACACCCCCAACATTTGTTCAAGCATATCCATCGGTACACGCTTGATTCCCGAGCCAAAGGACATGATGATCGCACCATGTGTTGCTGATTCCATAAAACCGTTTAATTCACTGGACAAGGGTTTGGCACTTTTGGCCCCAAGACCCCCGATCACATGATAATGCGGTGCAGATAACCTGGGTATATCAAGACACTTGTCGTCCAGCAATATGAGAAAAAGCTCTGATTTATGAAACAACTTGTTGAAACCAATGTTTTCTTTTTCTGGTACCAGCTCAGCAAAGAGCGAATCTTGGACTTCAGAGAAAGAAGAAGGCGGAGCGATCAAAGTTTCGAAAACCAGCCATGCCAAAGTGTTTGCTAAACGATCAATAAACGAAGAATCCTTGTTGAGCATGGTCAATCCTTGTAACCCCTCAACGGATGGTAAGGATGGTATTTTGACATCCCATGGAAAATGGCGAACACTGATAGGTATAAAAGGCACTCCCAGCTTATACGGCAATAATAGCTGCGATCGTCCAGCATCGGTGCCTTCAACTAACACGATGTCATATTTGTTATTCGCTAATGTTGCCATCATTTCTTGGTCTCCAAACAATTCTTTTACATGTTCCAACGCCGTAACAAATAGTGTTTTAACAAAGTGGTACTGCTCCAAAATACCCCCTGATGCGGTCTCCTCAAATATGGACGATTCCAGGTTGTGCTTTTGAGACCGCACTAACGTATTCAAACCTCGGTTGGTAGCTAAATGGGCCGACCGATCTGCTACAATTATGTCCACGGTGTGTCCGCGAATTTTAAGTTCTTCGCCGATGACACAAAATGAGTTGACATGTGCTAGGTGGTCATAGGGGTAGAGCAGGATTCTGGATGATGTGGTTAGTGGAGCTGTGGCGAGCAGGAGAAGTGGTAAGAACTGAAGAGACATGGTGAATCTGTAGAAATAAAGAGTAAAAATAAATACATTTGATTCGGGTTAAACTTATTGCGATATGGTATTGATGTATATTAAGGGAACTTTTATGTTGGTAAGTAAGTCTAATATATATCTTTACATTTGTTGTCAAGTAGAATTCTAAGTTGAGCGTATAAGGAGGTCTTTTTATAGACTGTATAATGGCTTCAGAAAGAAATATGTGCAACATTCATCAAACATCACTTTAATGAAAATGTAAATGTTTGTCCTTTGTAAATACACATAATTTAGAACAATACATACAAAACTCACCATTGAGTCCACCGGTTTACAGTTGTAAGAAAGCGATATTATACTTCTGCTCGTCTGTTTACATAACAAGAAATGAAAAAAGTATGGAAAGTCACGTCATCGTTTTGATGGACAGCATTCAAAATGATGTATGTATTACACTTTAAAAAACAAAATATATATCCAAAGACACTTTTAATCAAATGTATAATGTTCTCTTCCTGCCTTGATTAGAAAATTATCCAGATAAGACTTCAGAGGAATATTCTTAAGTTTAAACCAGCTAACTTTTCAAGTATGAATAATTATGAATATGCGTTACATAACACAATGCTATATATATATGTTACATAAGAAGTGCTTCTGTTACATAACATAATGTACATGTATAATGAACAGTAACTATTTTAAGCTACATATTCAACTTAGCTGTGGTGTTTCTACATTGCAGTACTTCAAATTATCTTCGCAATATATTGAGATGAAGAGCATTTTTCTTGTCAAACCTCTGAGCGCCATTTTAGCGCTTTTGCGTGTGAGAGTGAGGATCAATAACTAGCAGAGCAGCGCTCTTAATACGACATGTCGGTTTCTTTCTGTGGCAGGTTTTTATATTCGCATGTAAAGTAAAAGTAGAATTCTATCTCATATTTTCGGGTTTCGTTAACTCATGAGATTGGAATTAGTCAGCGATTAAATCATTATAAAATACAATATTGGTTCATTATTTATTGTTCACTCATCTATTAAAAATAATCATCATAAAACATAAAGTTGATTTGGAAACGATTTTGCATTTATTCTAATGGGAGATATATTTTCAAGTCCAAAATATTGCAAACAGTTCCGCTCATCACAGAAATGTTCTGATAGGGCTTGTTAACACGGGAAGCGGCACACGTTTTAGGCACGGAAATGGAGCGGCAAGGTGTTCACATGGGAAGCGACAGCTCACGATTCTTAGTCTTTTAACTGTTAATTTTGACAAAAGGATCTCAACAAACGCGAGAGGCGGTGCGGAATCGCCCCTTGCGTTTTACACCGCCAGTTGCGGCAAGAAACAAACAACTCAACTTGTCTATGTAAATTATTTGTTTAAATGTCAAACATTTATCGTTCTGAGCATGTCGCTTCCCGTGTAAACACTTTTTCTAGGGCGATTCTAAATAAATGACTAAGTCATATAAAGAGCAAATAAGTAAATTGTCGCGTGCCGCGTTTCGTCGCTTCCCGTGTGAACAAGCCCTTAACGAGTTTATCTATTATTAGATTTATCATCGACTCAAAGACATTGAATATAATATTTCAGAGGTTTAAAAAACTTTCGTCTTCTATAAAACTAGGAAAATCCCTGAGGCTCAACCTCTTCTTAGCCTTCTGATTTCTCAAAATTTCATTATCTTTATCCGCATAACTTATCATATAATCAGATACAAACTTCTCTATTTTATGCGCAGCACTAAACGATATGTTGAGTTTGCGCTTAGAATTCGTTAGCATATTCAATGTGCTTGGTGCAACGATACTTTGCAAGGAAGGCACACTGTGAAATGAATTTCTGTACGGCTTTGACGTTCGTCCCGTTCCTTTTGGTTCTTCGCTTGAGCACCGTTTCGATTTGTATAAGGCGTTTGGTTGGTCACCTACATTGAATGTATCCATAGATTCAGATTCAACACATGGATATATATTTCTGACCAAATCATTCATCGATGAGTCTGCCATATCATCATACGCCTTGCTATGTGATTTCCCGTCATAAACCTGCGAATGCGATTTTCCATCATACATATGCGAATCCAATTTCCCACCATATACCGGTGACAGTGATATCCCATAATGCATCCTCCCGCAGCCAGTCATATCCCGCTCCTTATTTCTCGTTAACGGGCACTCATGTATGTCTCGTCGTTCGACCATAAAGCGCGCCTTTATGTCATTCGAATCGATCGAAACATTCGAATTCGGCGACGAGAGGATGAGTTGGTTGATTGCCACTCTGCGCATGTCCACTGCGTCGCGAATCACGTGACGCGCTTCGAGCAGACGAACCAGTTCCGCAGAAACAACTGAAAATAGTAGTTAAAAGTAAATTGAAACATATTAAGGGCGCCATCAAAGTCATACGAATAATACGAATAAGTGTGATAAATTTAATGGTTTCAATAAATATAGATATCGAGTTTATATTTGTTTAAAGATTAAGCGTTAAATCATTTGGTTGTTAAGCTTATATCGATTCGTTTTTATGTTAGCGAAAATAGACACGTTTATTTATTTTAAACTAATGAAAAACACTACATGTACCTTGTATTTGAAATCTAAAACTGTGTTTCAGCACTCTCAAATCGCCAAGACTGCGACATCGCACTGCAAAAAAGTAAAATTATTTATTTGTGTAGAAAAAAAAACCGTAATTTGTATGGATATTTAATTCGTTGGTTTATCGGATGCATATTTGAAGTCCATATCAAACATATATGAAATATATGCATATTGCACTGTTATAACATAAACATGAGAGGATGTTTATTGTAACAGAACTTTCCAATGACAAAAAATATAAATAGAATCCTTACATTCAAAAGAAGAAAAATAACACAGCTGAGTATTTCTGCTCCCGAGAGAATGAGTAAAGAACACAAAAGAAGAATTCATCTTGTCGCCAAGGGCTTAATTGGGACTAGGAGCCAAATGCCATCAGGAAAGGTTTTGTCGAGAAACACCGGGAAAACACGTCAAAAGGCAGGAGACGTTGTATTATAGTGTATCCGTTTGTACTTTTATGCTCTGAACATACATAGACTATAGATCGTCATCCAATGCAATCTTTAAGATCTTATACACTTTTATAAGCAAAATACATTTATACATTAAATGAATTCATTTATATATGCATTTGAAACATATTCTAGGTGCATCGTCTACTTAATTGAATCAATAATATCAATTCTGATCCAGCTTTTGCATGCAATGATCCTAGCAACATTGGTCTATTGTGCAATCAAAGTCAAAGGCATATCAAAAGCTAAGATATACCGAGAACTAAACAGGAGAAAAAAAAACCAAAAGAAGTCAACATCCTATATTTACTCATCCTCCGAAATCAATATTTTTCCTGCAAAAATATCTATCCTTAAGATCACATACATGATTCGATATGTGTTATTGCAACAAGATGAATGCATGAAAAGGGGACTCGAATACCAATGAGCACTAAAACAGGACATGCAAAACAAGACATTATTGATGGACACGTCGATGATTGCGTAATAAATGTCTGATTAATTTGCCAGACATCCGGAATTACAATATTTCTTGCTCAGATCAAATGTTACTTCATAATTATTCAACTGAATGCTCAAACCATTTAAACTATTTAAAAATGATATACTAGGACGTCTTTAAGATATTTTAAAGCGTGGTCTCTGAATACCCTGGACCAAAAATAAGAGGATCGCTTACTTACATGTTTGGTAAAGCTTATAGAATTCTATATAGTGAAAAGAGGTTATTTAAACGTATAATCTTTATGTAACACCGGATTACATTTACATGAAATACAAGAAGATAATAAACGCATTTGGATGCATTTGTCATCAAATGCTATTCCACTTTCGTGCCGACCCCTAATTTGTATCGATGGCACTAATTGTCTCGTAAAACAATTACATCCCATGAACGTTCAACCCTTTGTCTGACTACAGAGCTGATCTCCAAAGAACGACGTAATATTTGTTTTATACCATATAGAAACAGGAAATAAGATCGCGATAATTTCATTTGGTAACAATTGGTGATCGATCCTAGCTAAAGAGCGATGTAATTCTTTCGTGTTTTGTCTCGTTACTGTTTTTATATTTTTAACGTTTTATTGCCTACAAAACGCCACTCATATTAGAATGGTTGCTGAAGACTTTTGCTTTGTAATTCATAAAAACAGTAGTATTCCATGTCAGGCGACGTAGAAATGACGTTTACTTTGCGCAATATATCAACTTTTCATATGTGTATTAATTTATTTGTCACAGATGACGGAACAATTAACGATACATTAAATGACGTTTGAAAGACATTCGAATGAAAATGAAACTTTTTTAGACGTCACGTCATCATGTCCTAATGTGACGTGATTGGAGTGTGCGTTGTCGAAAAATTCGCGACGCTGTGACATTGATGTGATTGTGTAGCATTTTAAACATACTTTTTACATATGTGTAATGGGTTTTATTGAAAGCTGCTTTATATGCGCATTACATGTTCATCATATTAAGTCTATCGATTCACTGAAATTAGGAATTGCTCTGGCATTTGCTGTTGATGATAATTAAGATCAGATGGAAAATGCAATAGGACGAGAATTAGACCCAGGCGCTTGTAACAAGATCCTTAATATAAACAAAAATATTGATTTATAGGTAGTTTTTTATCCAGGGAAATGCCAACAAAAATGATTGTTTTCTGTGACAAATTGCGGACCCTTTACAAGAGAGACATAATAAAAGAAAACAAGCAAAACGACCGATAAAACGGTTAAAAAAAGCTAACAAACCATTAAAATTATAATCAACATTGCATGTTATTACGTTTTGTTATATCAATTTTGTTTTTCATAGACAGTCCATATTTCTTTGCTAGAAAAAGTATGTATGTGTAGCTTTCAATGCCAACCATAAAACGACAATGAAAACAATGAAGCACTGGTATTGATCAAAAGTGTACAAAATGACTTTTATTGATATCATATATTCTAAAATATATATATATAACAATGGGATTTTGCTCATCTTATGAAAAGAAAATAGTAACTCAAACCAATGAACGGTGGAGTGGAGAAAGGTTTTAATCCATGTATTTTACGAGAGAATCGTTTTACGAACATCCTTATATGACGATTATGCAGAGTTAGAAGTTCTTAGAAGTGTGCAACAAATCGAAGCATTGAGAAAACATTTTATAACCGAGTCAAATTTGTCTTAAAAGATCACGGTCTCAAGTAGCCTAATTCGCAAGTAACATGTGTTTTATAAAATACAGATTCCTCGTAAAATCAAGATCATCTCCTCTATTGTTTTAAAATAAATCTGGATTTTAGATAAAATGAAGACCACAAGCAGCTTACACAGCAATTACCAGCTACTTTCAAAGAAACCACTTTTAATGGGAAACAAACGCAAATCAATTAGGCCTGAAGTATGTTCCTAACCTAATACTTACGGCTGAGAAATACAACAACAAGAAACAAAGGAAAATTGAATACGGATCCGTGTATCCGCGTACCGTTCTTACATACCCAATCGCAAAAACGTACAAACACCGTATTTTTACTTACATACCGAAAAAAAAAGTACATACATCGCTACTTACGTTTTTCTCTCGTATACTCATCGGGTGTTTTTGCGATGTCTATGGGCTTCGCTCGCACCTGCGCGTGGCTTGTCCCGTCAGCTTTTTTGTTTCCTGTTGAAATTGGTTCTGCGTTTTTTGGTAACGAAGATGCTTTATTTTTATCACGTGATGTGTGGCAATATGCAGTGTGATCCGTAGAGCAATCAGTTTTATTTTTGCTCAGAGCGTCACAATTTAAGGCGATTTCATTTGTCAGCATTGGGGAAGCTGAAATTGTGTTTTGTGGCAACGAAGGAAGGTCATATTGATCACATTGCGTTTTATATACAACTGGATTCCTTGACGAATCCGTATCATTGTGTAATATTTCACCATCAACATCTCCCTTTAAATCGTTTTCATGGATCAACATTGGGTGAGGTGATTTCAAATCGCAATGGGTTTTATTTTCGCAGTGCACACCCAACTCCAATGAGTTTTCATTGAACATTTGAGCAACCGGTGGTGCTATATCGAGGATTGAATTCGTATCATCAGTCGATTCATTTGAGTGAGTATTAGCGGCGTTGACACGAGTAGAGCAGATAGTGGAATTGCATTCTTTATGGTCATTTTCCCTTTGAGATTGCTCGTTTGTCTTATCTGATTCAATGTCCGGTTGATAAATTGCCAGAGTGCTATCCGAGTTATCGTGTGATTTTTTGACAGGGGACAGGTTGGTAATAGCACATGTTTGAAATGATTTGTCATCATACTTATAAACATTGCCACGTGACGTTAATGAGTGATCACGTGATTTAACATTAAAGTCACGTGACCCAACTGAATGGTCACGGGATTCTAAATCGTTGTCACGTGACTCGAATGAGTGGTCATTTGATTTCAAATAATGATCATGTGGTTTATCAGTTTCAAATTGGTGAAAGTCTTGTTCATGGGATTCAAAGGATCCGCTGCAGTGTGAAACTCCTTCATCACAACAGGTTTTGAAACTTGATACATCACATCTAACATCTCCACAAATTAATGGGTCTCCTCGTCTTTCAGACAAATTAGAACCATTCGCGACTATGTTTTCATTATGACCTGGAGACGGCGGAATCCATTGCTTAAGGGCGCCAACACCGAATGACTCATCGCCTACATTTGATGCTATGACAGTCACGTTTGCAGAGTGGATAGCTAGGGCTGATGTATTATTTGTATCACATGCAATGGCTTGCTTTTCAAAAGGCACAACATGTTTATTGCTTGCTAGTGGAATTGAGGAACTTATATTGCACCTGATGCAATCATTGGATTCATTAGATGACTCATTACAAAGGTCCTCTGCTTTATTATCAGGGAGAGGAGCACTCTTGCTTTTATGTGTATTTGCCTCTGTATCGGAGGACAATATATGACCTTCAAAGGATGCATCCTTGTTTTCATGCTGCAAGAGACAATGGGATGCGTCAATGCCGGGTCCTTCCAACACGCATACATCAATGTTATTTATTCCACTTGACCCGGTTACAATATCACATACAACATTATCCGCGCCTTCAACTGTACACCCTAGCGACGTTGCGTCATGTGTTGCGTGTGTACGAGTTTGGTTGCTATGGTTACCATGGCAACATGAATCCTTATTTTGGTTTTGCAAAACACATGCATCCGTACGTTCTATTCCAGGAGAAGACGATGTTGGTGACAGGGATATGGCATGGTCTATATATTTGCAACAGTCCCCACTCGGTTTCTCCTCCCCCAGTAGTTCTGTACCACTGCACTCTGAGTTGGGCGCTACTATTAAAGGTTGCAACAGGCAATCAGGAGGGGCGCCCAGGCCGCAATGACTCACCGATGTGGGGCTCATGGTATTGTTTGATGTCTGAATGTCACACGTGGTTTTGGTAGCAGGTGCTCTAGTCGTTGCCCATGATGAATGGCATTGGAGTGATGCATGACGGGAAGGGCAAAGGGGAGAAGCATCATTGGTTGTTCCTTCTTTTGCATGCTGGCCGCCGGGTCTGTGCATTAATACACTTGTTGCATGTTGCGCCACTACTTTGTTATTTATGCGACTCCTTTTTTCAAGTGAGTTTTCCACTGTGCGATGTAATGTATCGATTCGCATGTCAGAGTACGGCTCCTCACATATTGGTGATGATTTGATTGTATAATCAATACTCATTTCTTTACTCTGTGTTACATGTTGTTGTTGCTCTTTTCTGCATGGATAGTCTATGTTTGCTCTGTCTCGATCAGATACAGCAACTTCTTGATCGAGTGTCTCGTCGCTTGTAGTGCATGAATAAGCAGTGTTTGCATTGTCTGGAGTAGATACGTGGGCTTTGCTTATAAAAGGCGCATTAACATCAATACAGGAGGCGGCATTGCCACTTTCAAGGCACTTTTGATGTATTTCTTCATTGGTCCCCGTATTATTTTCAATCCAGATGTATCCATCCAAATCGGTATGCGAACCAGCGTATATTTCACTCGCAGTTTGGGCACCAGTTTGATTATGCGATCTCATATTGTCATCAGTTCTATCCACTCGCGGAGGCGACGTTAGCCCATCTCGTCCGGTGGTTTTTGTTTTTATTGCTGTTTTTGTATCTTTGCATTGCAGACATAGATTAGTTGATGTCGCGGGACCCGAAATGTCGCCATATATTCGGCGCCGCTGGCACCCCACGCAAGAGTTACCAGGCTTTGACATATATGAAGCACTTTCAATATTTGAACGAGCTATGTCCTTATCCGTATGCCCTAGGTTTGACTGGTTTTGACTACATTTTGACACGTCCTTAGTATGGTTTCGGTGATTTTCACTAAATTCAGAATATCTATTACATACTTGTTTATAAGCGTCATTTTGATCAAAATCGGAAAACATATTAAAATGTCGGCAAAAATCAGGCAACGCTGTAACATCATTATCCGCAGCAGTATTATCCCGTATTGCTGCATCGAAATAAGTCAGTTTATGCGCAGTATTAAAGGTATTCTTATAGCACTTTGGCTTCTGCTCATCCCCACTACTTTGATTTTCAATAATAATGGGACCAATCGTATCAGGTTGTAACGTTGCTGCGAGTAGACATGATATATCATCCTCCTCGTGGTGGCGACCCAGGTTCATGTCTATTGCATGTAGAGCCACCGATTCATGATTGAGATGTTCATGTGTTTTTATCCAAAGATCGTTTGTTGTTTGCGATGATGATGAAAATGAAGCAGTTTCTTTGTGATGTGAGGTTTGATTTTGATTGGATTCGCGATTCAGTGGCTCGTTAATTGATGGCGCAGAACGAGAAGTAGGGATGAGAGTTAATGGATCGCTTGTGGGTGAAGGTCTATCCTTTTGTGTATCCCTGTGTGTTGGTTCACAATATTTTTCATTCCCATGACTATAAGAAGATTCATAATCGTTGGAAATGGACTCAGCTGAAATAGTTACTCTTTGACGTCTCACATTGTTTTCACTCTCTTGTTTTATGATTGATTTCCTTATATCCATAGGACAATCAGACCCTTTATATCCATCATTCAAAATAGATTCCATGGTTATTGTACTTGCATCATGTATTCCAGATTTGCTTTGAAACTGATCCGTTTTATTATTTATAATACATGTTTTATTGTGTATATCCTCAATCATATAACTATCCTCTCCAACCTCACAGTTTATGTGCTCAGTTTCAGTGCTTTTTGAGTTTGTCATGTTTATTGTGGGTTGTTCACAATGTTATGTGCACATGAACATTAAAGCCTACTCTCATTTTGTAATTTTATGTCATAATTCATAGCAACTACTTGTTTCCATAGCAATAGTTGTCAAAGCTAAAATTGAACATATGTCACTCAAAAACGCCATTCAAAATTGCACATTAGAGTTTACGCAAATCGCATTATCCTGCATGTTTATTAGCTGATTCCGACGCTGGAAAATTGGATTTATGAATGGAAGCCCCATTTGAAAATGCATTCTCATTTGGTCAGATTTCTTTTGCTTTTACTAGCTTTATTCTCTTGAGTGTTATCTAAATTACTCACGCCAAAACGGTCACAGTAATTAAGACCTGTCACTTGAAAAAGACACACCACTGCACGTTTAATTGCATTTTCGCAACTTGGCATTATCCTTCTCTCCCAGAGTTAAATCTGGAGAAAGGGGGTGTGGGTTCATTAGTCATAACACTGCCACTATACATGAACAGACATAGGGAGAGTGCAATTCTGTGAGGCAACTGAGTAAATCTTCCTTTTTTTTGTTTATTGATAATATTCGAGTCGTTTTTAGCAGTGTGTTTTCTAGATATTCCTACCCATACAAACCGAAATAATAATAAATCAACGACGACACGTTTCAACAACAGTAATGGGAAATCGGCAGATTTACTTCGCTGCTGGGTGCCCATAAAAGGCTAAAGGTCCATGCTTGCCATAAGTGCTGCTGTGTGTGTATGGTATTTGCTATAATTTTCAAGGTGTGGCTTCATTTCAAACGATTATTTGAATAAAATGGTTCGGTAATAAAATTATTTTCTAAGAATATATTTTAATCTAAATTGAAAATGCACAAGTACATGGAAAAATATATCAATATATCAATTTCCTACACATATTGCATTAAAAATAGCTTTCAATTCAGTATATCTGCATATTATTCTCTTAAACGTTTAGAATCATTCTCAAAGTTGCTGATTTATTTAAAGACGGTTTTTAAAATGATATGGTCAGTTATATTTCAATTAACTATGACGAAGAGTCTCGACGTTCGTCACGTGAATATTACGTCGCTTCGATAACCAAGTAAGAAGACGAGTCATTGTATTAAAATAACGTCATAATAATATGTTTCACTGACGTCGAAATTACGTTGAACCTTTGACGTTACCTGTTAGACGTCACTATATGACGTCATTCATAGGCGTGACGTAAGTCGACGCTTCAAGGACAGTATTAAAAGATAGGGGGTGTTCGTCTTGCTGGCAAATAAGGGGGAGGGTTTTCCGCGGGGGGAGGGAGGGGTTTGATTGTATACCCTCTAAACATAATAGAATAAAATGTGAGCGTCGAAGGTGCGAATGCAAATTTACATATGAAACGTCCAAATTAACATGCTTCAAGTTTAATATTCCAGTGAAATAAAAAACAAAAGCACGAGAATAAGCGTTATCTGAAATAACACGCCGTAAAATAATATTTAAATTCTTGTTAATTTTGTCTACATTTGGTATCCGTCGAATTTCCTATAGATTATAATACTTCATAAAACTTACATATTCTCAATTTCCGTATCCCTTTTTCTGATTGATATACTGATTGAATCACACAATTTACATTGAAGCTTTTGAAACTTGATTCCGTATGTGTATCCATTACCATTTGTTCATGTAATTTTTCGATCGTTTATTGTATCGCACTATTCCACATTTTTATAGCATTACTTTAAAATTTGTTATATCGCATTTATATTGCATTATTTATGTATATTTAAATAGTCATACAGAATAACTATCCCATTACGAAATGTTTTATACCAAGTTCACATGATTCGTTTTATCAAAATTATAATGTTACTCCATTTACTCCATCTAAATATGTTTAGATCAGTTTAGATTGCATCAGTCAAGCATTGATTGTCTGACAAAATCAGTAGACGTAAGATAGATGTAACTTCATTTGTTTAATCAACGTTGCAAGATTCTTTCATCGACAAGCAATTAATCGCATAAATAAACAATGTTTTTGTTCTAAAAGACAGTATTTCGTTGCTGGTCAGTAAACTCATCTCGGGAGATATTTGATAGGAACAGTTTTATGATATTTGTATAAGGCAACAAAGGACGAACGGTCTAATTAAACGTTCTTTATGCGTTTTATATGGACATCCTGTGTGCTTGTGGTGTAAATGATCAATGAATGGCCTTAATTCAATTTTATTTCAATTTTTATAAATGCTAGTTTTGAATTAAAGAGAATAGATGTTAAGTAGGAGCCCAAAACACCATACAATCAACGCACATGCACGTTCAGCTATATGAGCATGGACCTTTAGTCCACACACACAACGTGAAAAGCCGTTTAGCTGACTGCTGCATTGTTCTCATTGGGAAGTGACAACGCGTTCAGTTTCCTGTCACCAACCCCGACGAGGACACACACCGGTAAATGCTCGATGGGTGCACTTTCTTATTCACAAAGAACAGACGCTTGTAAGTATACGTCATGATATGATGGTTATTAATGACGATACACGAACCGACGCAAACCTCGTTGAATATAACGTTGCGACATCATATTTGTTCGATTTATATCTACCACAAATACGTTTCAAAGTCACACCGACAAACGGCAAACGTCTCAAAATACAAAAAAAATACCCTATACGTAACGTTACGTTACAACTGGTCCAGTTTCACGAGTTAAAATGCCAGCCAGAACCAAAGGGCCACTGCTAATATATCTTGTTTCTACATGGACATAACCGCACCCCTTCACTCCCATGGTGCGACCCTTGTCATTAAGGGAGTGTCAACTCTCGCCACCTTCTAAGGAGACAGGAACTAGGTGGCTACAAGAAAGGTAATAACACCTCACAGTAAGGCCTTTGCTTGTAAATCGTCTTCGCAAGTTACTCGGCAAACACAGGACATTCTAGAAGAGCACCTCACGAGCTGTTTCCCAAAAAAGGTGTTCCCCTCCGAATTCCATCTGGCTTGGAAATTTCGAGAAAATACTTTCTAGTTTGGAGATTTTGATAGTTTGAGGAACATCTTTTTTGATAATTTCGCAATAAGTAGTGATAATAATCATTTTGTGATTTGCAAGATATGATAAAAAATTTGGTTATGTTTAACATTTCAATTTTCGCAAAAGGTGTTCTTTTTCAGTTTAAGCTGGATAGATAAGGAAAATTAGCCCAGCTGACTTGGAGCACCTTTTGTTGACAAAAACAATTGAAATGAAGTTTTAAGGTGATTTTACATTAAAAAAAAATGGTCATTGGGTGCCCATAATTCTACTTGGCAACTGGTATCCATCACTTTGTAGGTAGGATTGAGTCAAATGTTGGCTAGTTGGTTGTTTTAAAAAAGAGTATTGAGACATAAAGGGTTGAGAGTAGATGCATATTTTTTTATAGTTCTAGATGTTCCAGTCACGAATAATATCCTTAATTTACTTTTAGTTGTTATCTATCATTTTGTGTAGCTGGGATTGGCTTTGGTCGCTTTAAAAAGGGTTGAGAGTATACATCGTTTTTCTTTATATTTCTAGATTTTCAGTCACGAATAATACCCTTCACAGGCGTGGATTAAGAGGGGGCCCTCTGTTTGCCCTTATATGTACTACAATAATAATCATTTGGTGCCCTCAGGTTTGGTCTGATATTTTATACTGTTTGCGCCCCCAGGTTCAATATTTTCTAGATCCGCGTCTGCTTCATATACCTTCAGCTGATATCTATTTTTTGGTGTATGCGTGATTGATTTGTGAAGGATCCAGAACGAATGTCCAGAACGGAGGTTTCAATATGAGTAACCTGTTGAATTTTACTATTAATGTTATTATTTTAACATTTCTAACGCATTTCATCTGAAAAGCTCCAGGTGGTTATATCCTGATGTTATAGGCTCATTTCTGTATTAAGTTAAACACTTTTAATCATTATGATTTCAACGCATGTGAGAAACACTACTTATGTCCGTTTTTAGTTATAGATAATTTAGCTATAAAAGCATCCAGAATCTGCTACTATCCTTAATTGACTCAATATGTATATATTATACCAGGTGAAAGCCGTCCCTATAAATATAGGGACGGTCGTCCCTATTTATAGCGGCGCTAGTATAGTTTTGTATTTTTCAGTAAGATATATATTTTGAACATATATAAAACCTGAATACACATATATTTTAAGTATTTAATTTACATAATTGATAAGGGTATATACCAGTGCTTTACTTACTACAAAAATCTTAATATTTGGAGCATAACTTATAAAGATATAATGTGTTTTATATTGAAAAAGTGTAAACAAAAATGCGTTTTTAAGCCAATTAACATATGATTTTGATTTATATTTTTTGAACCAATGATTTCGCGAAAAAAAAAGCAGAATGGAAAATCAAGCTATTGCATCATAAAATCTGTTGAGAAAATTTCATAAAATTTCTATTCTGCGTTTTT
>LQRL01069618.1:0-37392 GCA_001703475.1 Hydroides elegans
ATATATATATATATATATTCGTTATAAATATTCAATTATTCAGAATCCATCCACGAAACTACTTTCTACCGTCTCAAAATTCATATAAACCCAATTTTCCCACATTAAAAAATCATTACATATGCTCGTAAGCGAAATAAATGGGAGCCCAATTGTGACGCAATGTTTTGCATAGAAATACTGTGACGTAAGCACGCAAATGCACAAGAACAATTGAACTTGTAAATAAACACACGTTAGGGTAAAAATGTTTGATAATTGATTAAAAGTGATCACCATTGCATTATTATGCTTTAAAAGTTTAGGAATAAAGTTGTCATTCCTTTGTTTTGATTATATACTTTATTACCAGTTTCAACACATATAACTTGGTGGTTTGATGTATGTAGTTTTTTATGCACTTTTTAAAACTTGGAATTGAGACTTGCTTAAAATCAGCATTAAAAGGGCCTGGTGACATCCGTTTTAATGTTTATGTCACCTAGTAGGTCACTCTGCTCTAGGAAGAAATTAATGACTTTTACTTGAGATCGAAGTTAGTTTCGCATGAATTTAGGGAAAAAGTTGATGAATTCGAGTTGAGATAAAACTTGATATTAATGATAAAATAACGATGAAAAATTACAATTTTGTATCATGTGTGAGAGAAAAAATGCTAGAATCAAAAGTGGTGGTTAAACGGATTACTTCTTAGGAGTATATATCATGATCGTGTATCTGTTGTAGCAAACGGTTAATATGCAATAGCTGTCTGTTTATCAAAGGGAATATTTAGCTATGAAACGCTGTTTTTGAGGGTATAGATCTCACCTGAGTTTAATTTTGAATATTTTATCTTCTGTTTTGTTCCCTTTGAATTAAAATCGGACTATTTTAAATGATATATTTTGTCTTTTATTCATCCATGAACTCAATCAAAAATCCAAACTGCAAATAAACAATCGTTGACAGAAAACTCACATTTATTTTGGTTCTTCTTTTGATATTGCTGATGAAGACGATGACATTGAGAAAGATAGATAAATTTGTTTAAATTTGTACATTCGTCTAACGTAATTTTTATCGAATGTTTTGATAACAGTGTAGAAACTATTAAAGAAAGTAGGAAGTAATTAAAAACAATATCTTATATAAACTTCAACCAACAATATAAACCATTACAAAGCCGTTTAATAATTGATTGAAAGCAAAAAATATACAATAATAACCAACATTAATTTAAATAGCGTTAATCTAATTAATGTTAATGGAGAAATCTATGTTAAGCTACCGTTTCCTTTTGATGGTACAAAATCGATGTAATGGTTTGCTTCCATTGTCATGATTTAATACTTTCAACAAAATATCTCAGTTGTCTAAATGTAAATTAGACCATTCATTTTTCTCATTTCATTTTTTTTTTGATTTTCATTACTTTTAAACAATAATTTAACTTATTCGAAGCTGCAAATAAATTTATAAATCAAACGCGTTCTTATTATTTTTATACCAAATTACATAAAATGCTATTAGACATATAATGAACATTTATACAACAATATGCGAACAATACACAAACAATCAAATAATGCATGATCATTCAAACATCGAAACATACTAATCAATATTCAATGGATGACTAGATAATTTTGTTAATATCAAGTAACAATCATGTTTATAAAATATATACACTAAAGAGACAACGATTTTAGATTTGTTCTTTTGACCTGTCAGTGTTAACATTATGCTATCAAATTGCCGAATTTTCTCGTTCCTATACAATATATATACTATTGATTATAACTATTACACTTTCCTAACCTTACAATGAATATGATTATTGAACATTTTGCAATCGACATACCTGAAATCTCATTTTAAATAGTTGACAACCTTAATTTGTATAATTTAGTCCTTATAATATATAGGGCGCAATTTCTTTCACTATTCATTGTCCATTGTTGTTTGTTCTTTATCGGTACCCTTTTAGTTACAAACATTTTCTTTAGTATCCATAAACCATGACTTCGCATACAGTAAGAATTTTGTCCAGACCAGGAATCACGATGCTGAAGTATCTGCAAAACACGATACCCTAAGTTTAAGTACCCTATGTATAATAGATTTGAAAGGTCCAATAGACAACTTTTTTTGTCATTTTTTATAACATTACATATATAAGATAATAGATGATGAATCATTATTTCTCATAAAGCTTCATCATTTATCATTGACATAACATAACGATACGCGTCTAAATAATAATTACCTTCCAATCAGATGCGACGGGCAGATGAACCTCACTGTTGCTCCTTGTGCAACGGTTCCAGCATGAGCACTGCACAGTTGCTTGTCCGTGGATGCCATAGGGTTTGCATTGTCCGACATAACGTAGGTTTCAAAGTCACTCAGGCGTTCACCTACAATAAAAACGAGCCATAAATCACGAACGGTGTAAGACATTATACAATTTATTTTTTATTGAATTTCCAAACAAAAAACTACTTTAATTTGCACAGTCAATAACAACATAAAATACAGGACAACAAAATGACACCACAATTGTTTTCCTGCACATCTGTTGCAAATTAAGCAACAAATACTATTATGAAAAAAATAAATGGACAATTTTTTTGTGGTATATGATTTACAGGGAAACACAAATTGGTCTTATCTAAACAAGCGCCTTCAAGTTGCGAACCTCATTTAAAAAGATTTTCCATTCAATTATTCCGAGTAAACTGTATACCTAAACGCGATCACAAAATCAAAGACACCTATTTCGCTTAAATGACAAACACTTACCACAACAATCGCCTCTGTTTAGAATATCTACACCCATGACATGTCTCATCTCACCGAAATCGACTGTCAGCCAAGGGTCGCTGTTGTAGGCGATTGAACTATGAGCACAGCCAGCAACATCTGGACTACCATGAGGAGTTAGATTGCCATCCACGGCAAAAGAGCCAGGTTGATGAGAGTTGAAAACGGACGTGATCACTTGTTGATTGAGTGCAATGTTGTTGGCTCCTGTAAAAATAGAAGAGGAATTGTTATAATGATAATATAATATTTTCAATTGTATTGTATAAAATTACTATACTTTTGTAACGATTATCCGTTGTAACTGTCTGTAAGCACATTTTGTAGTAATTTCCTTGGAGCAATTCTGCAATGTTACCGTTAAGTGATTGTTGTATGCAATCATTTTTTGACAATGCCTAACAGTAGCAGTGAATATTTACAACCGTTCCGACAGAGCAACGTTAGTTGTATCTGATATGTCATTAAATTTATTCATTTTATACAGCTTTATTATTTTCATTTAATACCTATTCAAAGTTAATACGGATAACACTGCTTTACGGTTGTGATTTAAGCTGTCACATAACGCTCAGATATTATTTCAATAACATTTACTTGATTCACAGTTTACACCGTGGTAAGGAAATGCGCAACGGCAGCAAAAATCATAGAACATATCAATGCAGGTTCCACCATTTAGACAGCTGTTCTCCTCACAATCATTCAGGCGATAGGCATCTGAAAGTCATATTGGGCATTAAGTTATTGTTGAAATAAGAACATCTTATAATAAGAACATGCTTGGATGAAACCTTAACGTATAAAACTCCGAATAAGGTGTTTTGTGCTACTCAAATGTACCTAATTGATTTGACTAAACAATGGCTGACAAATGTTAGGTATATGCTTTAATAAATCCTGATTCAAGATTTTTTCATGAAATTTGAAATTATCATATTCAAGTCAAACAGGCCTGAAGCAATTTTAAACCAAAATAAAAACTTTACCTAAGCATGCGACCCATGAATATGATTTAACAGGTACATGGAATGGGATTTATAAATATAATTGTTACAGCGCATTTAGCTTAACAATACTTAGCTTTGACATTTAAAAAGTCCGAATCAAAACTGGAAAATATGCAATCAATACAAACCTGCTTTGCAGAACCTGCCACCAAACGCTTCATCACATAAGCATTGTGTCTCATTCAGCAATGTTCCCCCGTTGTAGCAGAAGTCGGACGTCATCTGTCAAGAATGGAAATTCGATTTATTTTGAAATATGTTCTTCGGCAACTCACGTCTATAACGGAAACTGCGTATATTGACGTTGGCGCGAAATATTGATCTAGTAAAACTTTCGCTAGCGAAAGATTAATTTACCTAATGATGGAAGATGAAATAGTGTATTAAGGATACTTAAATAGTCATAACTGGGTTTTGGCTTCGAAAAATACTGTTTCATGTACACTACCAGAAAGATTATCATTGAGTTGAGTCATGAAATAAACTTGAGGATTAATGCAGGATTGAGGAACTGAAGTGAACTTGAGGGTTTATTTTCTTTTAACCGATCGATTGGTATTTTTACTACACAATATCTGAAGAAATTACAGTGAGCTTTACATACACATCACAGCAGTTAATTTCCCTCAAAATATGGACACTTAGTCATTCTACACAACGCACACAATAAGTGTTTATGTTTAATGATAAAGACAGCGGGGATGCTCAATCGCCATAAGAGACAATGTATTAAGCGTTAGATTAAATCACATATTTATCAAAGTTCCCCACTATAAACTATTTTGAAAATTATTCTTACGCAAGTTTATATATCAAACTTAATCTCTAAAAAAGCCCCATCCCGGTTCCTTATATAGTTTGTGAGATATTTCAAGGCAAAAATGACTAAAATGTACAATATTTCGAAGGGTTTTATATGGTGTTATAGTGTTGCTTTTTTTAAGAAATGCGATGACAATGAGCAGTGGAGTGTCTTAACAAGTAATAGCAAAATACATAAAAAAGTAAATTTTAAAAGTTTGATTATGTTATGGAATAGTTCTTACTTTATCTAAACCCTTCGGAAACAATTATTATTTTACGAAATGTATTTAAGATAATATAAACAATTATTATGTGATTTTATTTATTTATATCGAGTTCACTTCTAGTTAAAATAACACGGATGATCACTCATGGATATTTTATATTTTAAATTGCAGAAATCATATACAACTAATCAACTAAACTTATGTTTTTAAAAAGAAATCGACAATTCATTGATTATACAGTTAAACGGTTCAAAGAACATCATACTTTATTGAAATTTGAATAGGGATTAGCCAAGAGAGCACATAACTCATATCAAAGGTTAAAATTGATCCGATTGCTTTGGGACGAATAGACAATCCTTTTGATTTGTTTTCATTTAAAACTATGTTAATGATTTTTAGAATGTTAATTGATTACGGCTAAAATATCAATAAAATGTTTGCCGCAATATTATTTAATAAAACTAATTTAATAAAAACCATCATAATTCAAATTGAAATAATAAAGCAATATACGTTAACTCTATCTTTAGATTTAAATCTTTGAACTGTATTCTGGTAGCGTCAAAGAAACAAATTAAACATAGTTCTTAATGATTATTCAACGCTAAATGAAGTGAAGTCAATGTAAGAGATCACCATTTAACCATTAGAAAGCATAACAAAATATTGGACCGACGCAATTTAAATAGCGATTCTTTAAAAATCTATAGAAGGAACCGGTGTATGGGTTGGTCAGTATGAAAGATAACTAATTAAAATACATATTCATATAATTTTTAAAAATATCTATAGTGGGCATCATTCCTCCTATTTTCAAAGTTTAAGAGAAAACATTATTTGAAAAATGCACTTATTTTCCCATTTTTTGCTGTGTTAATGCAGGCAACAATGTTTGTTTATGGATTATTCATTATGTCCTCCCATCTAACATTACAAACTGGTCATTATTTATTTTAACTAAGTGTCCACTTATTAACTGCTGTGACATACACATCGACTTTTGCGAGATTCATCTGTTTGAGTCAATGCCATTCTTATGAGCTTTTCGTTTATTGTGTAACAGTCACTTGTCATTGTCTTTTAAAGTGGTATTCGGTCAAGATATTTTTTACTATTGACAACAAGACAATAATGGTTAAATTGAAGAATCGCAACTATATTTTTTATTATTATGAAAAACTTTCATGTTTGAAAGTCGTTTGAATAAATCAATGCATGGCCAAAGACATGTTACAAATTTTGTCTATTAGCATGCTACTCACCATTTCATAGACTCCCAAATTCTCGTCACAAACTTTGTAATCCTTATCCACGAGATAGCACATCTTGATCGGTCGATCAAACATGAATGCGCCGCATTGGGGCGATTCCGAACATTTGATGAAACATTGAGTAAGAGATTGTACTAGGATAGCTTCAATTACAACTTCGCTTGCCTCAATGTGATTAGACATCAAACAGCTTCTCATTTGTCGAGAGAATTGCTGTTCAATTGTCAACAGCACATCAAAAGTGATATTAAAAATATATAATATTAAGATTAAACTTGAATAGACTCATTTTTGACAATTTATTATGCTCGTTTTAATGCTCGTTTTACATTTCCTACAATGACTGCAGTGAAGAGTAAAAGTCTAAAAATTTTGTGTTGATATTGCAGCTTTCCGACGTAATAAATACCTAGATCATTGTTCTGAACCATAGTGCATTAATGATGAATCGTACAAGGGGGCTTAAAAGTACCTATAAATATTATTCATAAGTTGATGAAAATTTTCTTTACGATGAAAGTGCTTTAGAAGCACATTATGTTGTCATGTTTCAGAATCGATCATTAATGCATCAAAGTAACTTTAATGCATTAAAGTAAAACATAAAAGTCATGCTCGCTTTCAAAACGTGAGGTCCATAATTCCATCTGTATTAAATTGATATAGCAATGACAAATACCCCACCGTGCGTCATGCATAGAAGATATACAAATTATAGTGGCCCCTCGATAATTTGAACTAGTTGGGTCTAGCAAAATCGGTTCGAATTAATCGGGGTTCGATTTAACTGGGGATCTAATTTTTAGATACCTATTCACTGATGATTTAATAATAGGAATATATAACTTATTTTGTATGTTATATGGTGCTTTTTATGCATTATGCAGATGTCTATATCTGTTTCAATTGCAATCAAACAAATTTCAGATAACATTCAAATTTTAGAAAAATCATTTATATACTTCATAGCATAACAGGTTAATAATATTAGTATAACTTTCTAATAGAATATCAGTAAATACAATTAAAACTTGATTCGGTAGAGCATTTCTATAGATTAAATCTAGATGGCGGAACGTCATTTATCCCATATATTTCTTTGCGAAGTATTGATATATCAGGACATAAAGTAATCCTACTTTATCACTTATAAAAACAATTTACTGAGAAAAATACATTTAATATATGGTTTAATTTAAGCTCTTAATACTCTTAATACATTGTAAAGAGATAGAAAATATGATAGAGATATAAATAATGCTTTGTCTATATGTTGAATATTACTTGTCACAAATGATACAGGGGTCCGTCTACGGGAGGGGGATCAAGGTTGGATCACTTAATGGATTTGGTCATCGTTACTTAACAGAGGCACAGGGTCATCGGAAACCTTTTCTTTTGTGATGATGAAAAGTGTGCCACGAAACCATACCAGGTGTACCTTTCAGGTTCAAAGCATATAATAGATTATTATTTGAAGGGAAATTTGAGTAATGCTTTACCGCAGCCGATGTTTTTCCTGAAAACCACATCTCCAGGGAATATTAACCATATCGATTCATTGATGATTTATTCATGCCGTTATTTACTAATAATAAAGGGTGTTATTATATATGCGTGATGGTAATTACATTTCTACCTGTCGACCTGTCAACCCGTTTATTAGTAGACAGCATTATCGTCGTGAATATATTATATCCTTACATCATTATGGTGCATATCAATAACCTTCATAGTTCTCACCTGTCGACCTGTCTACCTGTCGACCTGTCGACCTGTCGACCTGTCGACCTGTCGACCCGTTTCCCATATAAATGATATGATGTCCGTGAATTCTTTATATCCTTAAACATTTTTATGCCTCATATCAATAACCTTCAAAGTTCCCATCTGGCTACCTGTCGACCTGTCGACCTGTCGACCTGTCTACCTGTCGATCATACTAATCTCTTCTAAACTCATATGTAAAAATTAGTCCTCAAACGTTCAATATTCTTGCGCGAAAGTGTGTGAGGAATTCGAAGTTGTTCCAAAGTATATTGTTCTAAAGTATATAGATATATCTTGTATATCTTAGGGGTACTACTGTGTCGAAACTGAGATATGATATACAAAATAGTAAACCAGAAATGCTTGTATAGTTTTAAAACAATCACTATCGATATTGATGTCATCTTGGTATTAAAAACATATGATATTTGTCCATGCCAACTGGAACGTTGGTGACAAGTGATTACTTTATAAACATATGAATGGACTACTAAAATATATTTGTGATGTCTATAAGAGTAGATACATATAACTTGTATATCTGAAGGATACTACTGTGTTGTAACTAAGATATGATATACATAATAGTAAACCAAAATGTTAGTATCGTTTTTAACAATCAATATCGATATTGATGTCACCTTGGTATTAAAAACATATGATATTTTTCCATGCCAACTGGAACGCTGGTGACAAGTGATTCCTTTATAAACATATGAATGGACTACTAAAGTTGGAAACAAAACGAAAACAATAAAATGCCATACTACTTATTCTGACCGTCATGTTCGTAGAAGCAAAATTGACAATTTTGAAGCAATAGTTATAAACAGTTTGTGGTTGTCCACAATCAAAATAATATACCGTTAATGCGCTAAGTATTCGCTACAAAATCTGTGTATATAGGATGTTTGATTATTTATTACACATTTGAGCCTCAGTTTTAGCGAATTGGTTTATTCAGGGGTATTTTCAAACGCGACCTTGTCTTTGTATCTCTACACAAGTGCAAATCCGTTTAAAAATCTCCAAGACGCAACCATGTATTATGCATAATGCACTTAGGAACAATAACATTACCATATATCTGTGCTTCAATAAATTATGGTTTGATTCAAATGATATTTTTACCGAATACTAAGCCTTTTATGATGTCATTCTTTTGTTGAAACATCATGATAACATAATAAAACAGTACACCACTTATTTTGGTGTGCATTAAATGTACGTTTTGTTGTTCAAATTTCAAACATCTTAATTGCGTACCTGAATAAGCAGACACTGAGTACAACATAGACCATGGATGCGTGTAATGGTATAAATATAAACCGTATATTTCACTGATTTTGATAAATAAGGGGATGTTGATGGATGTCAATTAAACCAGATAAATGTGACCTCTGCCTTCTTAACATTCAGAGACATTTTCAAAGATTTGAAACTTGGTTTCGTTGCTTTTCCACTACATCAAGGCAAATCAATTTCGAAGCCTCTCAAGCGCAACTATCTATTGCACAGCACCTAAGAACTATAATATTACTATAATTCTAGACCATAATAGATTTATGCATTATTCATTGTATTTAGATGAATTTATAGACTTTTTATGTTACTTTGCTTTGTTCCTAAGTACGATCACTTTCAAAGAAAATATTAACAATATAGAAAACGACCGTGACTGTAAGTCATGCTCTGGTAACTTACAAAATGCAACTTGATAAGTCATAACAAATATGATACTTGTGTTGTTCATTTACATTCATTCTCTATTCAACATCCGTGTAATTTCATATCGCCGATCATATCATATCAATTTCATATCAATTTCATATCATTTCATAATTTCATATCACCGATCATTTCATATCAATTTCATATAGATTTCATGCCAATTTCATATCAATTTCATATCAATTTAAAAATTCAACTAAGCCAGAGGCACTAGCAATATCATAATTTTGTATTGATGAATGATAATCCAGCATTTTAAGAGTATTTCGCTACTTCAAACATCATAAATCAAGTATGATATTCAAGCTGATTAGCCTTTAAAATGCCAGTATATTCTGTATTTTTTATAAAGACTCATAAAGACTCATGAGGTCCTTACACTGTAATGAATGCCTCATAAAGACTCATGAGTCATCTAGCCACTGACTGCCTACTTGCTTGAAAACTCAAAACAAATCATCCACCAGTAGATATTTCACAACTCTGTGATATTTGCATACATATATATTTTTGCACGCCAAGCAATACATAATGCACCCTTAAATGAAATTCTTATTAATCGATATTAGCATTTTTTATATTAAATTTGACCATTTTATAAAGAGTATATGCAGCAATTCATATAATACCAGGGTGTAAACACTCTGGTATTTAAAAACTGGTAGATGACATCTATAAGCCAAACAAGCCACTAATATATAAACATATAATTATGAATATTGTTAAAAAATAGGTTCCCAAAATTATGTTTATTTGTAAGAATTATTATAGTAACTAACACCCTTTTTAGAGGACCATAGAATTACTTTCATATTGCGCTTATTTGTTCGAAAATATGGTATGCAGAATTCATTGTCCAGCCGAGATTGACGTGCATATTAACTCTTATGAATGAGCTCTTCCCGAGTGAATTTGAGTCATTTTATTCAAACAAATCACATAACGCAGTATCTTACTATTTTAGTCTGAGCATATTTCTGCATGTTGTAAATTGGCAACGGTTGATACAGCCATCAAAATGCTAGCATTCTATCGTGAGATGAAAAATAGTAGTTTTCTACAATTATGAAACAAATCAAACACTCCTTTTTGAATAAGTGTTTTGTTTGATAGCAACAAAGATATGAAACACCTACAACTTAGGAGTTTTCAGGTGAACATATAGAACTACCCGTTATAGCAATTAGTCTGCTGAAATCTATTCATATTTCAAACGAGTCCTTTAAACAGTCATATTGAGCGCTAATGTAGGTATTTTTCCACTCCGACATTTTTTATTATCACCAAATATTATTTTTTCTTTTTTTTTTAGATAATAATTCAAACGATTGCATCAAAACATCAACAACTTCCCTTAGCAAAAGTGTTCATGTCACTAAGTATTCCAATAATCAATAAATACTTTCAAATAGAACAAGACTGTCCGAGGACAGTGTGCATTAGCTCGCTGAGCGTTAATTTCTTGGCATCATAGCATAATACCAGTTAGACTGTCTATTGCCCAGAGCAGTATTAAACATATCCCCAGTGTAATTTAGATATAATTTTGCTCAAATTATACATACCCGGGTTTCCAACTTTAGATTATCGAAACTGATGCAAAAACATAAAAATACAGGACAACCAACTTATCTTATTTCGTGCCCCATATTAAAGTTGAATTTAATATATTATTTATCAAAACTAACGCAAGTTATTGGCTATTTTATACCTATAGAAATCTGCCCAATGGTCAGTTATCGTATTTATTTTTATATAGGGCATTCGATTAAAATGTAGCATCGTTCAATAGTGGAGCCAATAAACGTTGTTACCCCCATGTTTCTATTTAAGAAAAACAAAATGTATGATTATCTATGAGTTATTTATTATGTTTGATCGAATGTATATGAATTCAATCTTAATCGAATAAGCGTATACTACTTTATAATATGTATTATGTGATAACAACATCAAAAATACGTTTCTTCGACGCCCTCTTTGTGTTTTGTAATGCTCTTGAATGCTAAGTAAAACACAATCAACACCAGCGCACTATAAATTCATTACCCGTTTGTTTTATCTGCGTTATACATAGGATCACGTTGTATATAATGTCACATTTAGCCATATTACACCAAATGGCTCTGAAGGTCGCCTAATAAAAACAGATGGCCTAAGAGCTCATATTATCGCTTACTTCATCAAGCTAGACCCCAGTCAACAAAATGTTTTGGATTTTTTAAGAATTTTCTAAAATGAGCACGATCGCTTACATAAACACACAACTGTGATGATTGTGAGAGAAGAAGTGATAGAAAGAAAATGTTCACGAACTAACCATCTAACCTACTCCCACATAGTGATTGCACAAACCACGTCTTGCATAATCAAGCTGTGGCTAAAATATATTTGGATTCATCTGTGGATGATTCAATAGCTCTTTTAAATTTCTATATGAAGCTATATTACCTATATAATTTGCCATTGTAAATCCTCACTGAAAACACAAGAGTTAAAATGTAGATTCATATTTAAACCTTTATAGAAAAAATTAGTGTGTTTTCACATATTAGATATTTGAATGTTGTCCAAAATGTATATCTGATTGATAAAAGTGTGTTTTAGCTGAGGCAACCAAATAAGGGAGTTGTTGTCATATAAAACACCTTGCGTGATGGCCTTCAATATGCAAGATAAATCGCATGTCACAAATAAAATTGATTTTGTAATACGATCTTAATAAGCTGGAAACAAACCGATTCGAGGATTAATGTGACGATTTGGCTAGGTACTCATAATTAGAGATGACAATGTTTTCAGCGAACGTAACACCGACTCGTCATCTCAAACACATTCTTTCAGCAAAGCGCGGGGAGAATATATACATGAAAGAGCCCTGGAGATACATACACAAATCAGATATGATATGAATTAGAATAAAAAAACGGACATACAATTAAAATCATATCATGATGTCTATATATAGTCTGATCACGTAAGCAGTCACATACAAACTGCAGATTAAAACACAAAATTGCTTGAAATGAGCAACACAATCTGTCTTTATAACGAGAAGGATAAACAAGAATAAACTACAGCCTCAAAATCAAAATTTGTCATGATGCTATGAAGAATTAAAAGGCTAAACAGCAACTAACACATAGAATGGAAACACTAATTACTGCATAAAAAATGCTCGAAGACTGGATAAGTGAGAACTGTGCAAAAAATTGAAGTTCTTGAAGCACAGCTTAAAACAAAAAGAAATGTATCAAAAGGTGCAAGAGATGGCCTGGACAGCAGAAGACGAGTTTGAAACATTTATATTACAAACCAAGATTATATTCGACCAACAAAGACCGATGGAAAGAGAACAGAGAGGAACTGTTCGCAGATGATTAGACTTTCACAAATTGATAACAAGGAAGGCCCCGTTATACTCAAAGAATAAATTTTAAAACAATTCTTAATTCCTCACGACATGAAAAGGCCATGAAGGACATGAACAAGACAACATTCATCCTTCTAGCCAAGAGGCCAAAAGCCGACAATTTCACTGACCTACGAAAAATTAGTCCAAAAAGTCACGCAACAAAATCCTGCTGAAAATCATACGGTACAGTAACAGCGCCGCCATAGCCCGTAATATTGGATTCAGAAACAAGAAGGGTACACGAGAAGGAATATTCAACTACTAACGATAAAGAGATATATAGAGAGAGAAACAGAAATATGTATATATATGCTTTATAGACAATGAAAAGTCTTTCAACAGAGTTAACCACGAAAATCTAATATAAAAACTCAAGTATGTTGGAATCGACAGAAAGGACGTATTGATTGTACCCAGGATAGTGGGCTGGTGGACCAAGGAACTTAAGGTATTGAAATCCGTAGAGACACAAGGCAGGGATGTGTGCTATCACCATACCTTTTCAACATATTTAAGGAGCTTATATAAAGAGCCATAGTTAGTGATGATGAAGGTGTTTTACTCAGGAGATAAAACATAAACAATTCGAGGTACAAATAAAGCAATAGGAATCAACTAGAAATACTTGCCGGATTATTCAATAGGAAAAGAATTTCGACCTGAAAATGAACAAAAATGGTAACGAGTATGGTAGTAAACAGAAAAAAAACGAAATACTAAAAGTAAAGATCATCAAACTAGATTGCCCGGAGATTGAACAAGTTAGTACACTTGTATATTTTAGAGAGTTAATTAATGAAAACGTAAAGTGAAGAATGGAGATTTGCAGAAGAAATTGAAATCGCGAAAAAACCATTCACCAAAAACGATAATTACGAATCCTAAGATCTCTATACTCAGCCAATTTTAGTCACATTAAATGCTGTTTCTGGTAAGTGTTGCTGCATGGATAGAGAAACATACCATCAACAAAATGTCACAACAATGACCAGGAACATTCAAAATACGGACCCTTAGGCGCATGCTACGAATACACTGGACAATACGTAAAACGGCTGAGAAAGTCATTCGATTTGCAAGTACCAAAAGCTCGTTGTTTGATACTATGTAGAAGTCTATTTTAGGCATATCATGAGACGTGATTCCCGAGATTAATCGGTGGGCATTGTGTAAGAACAAGCGCGGAATGAGGAGATCAGGAATGCAATGGAGCGACAGCATCAACGGGTCTCGTCAACGGTACTGCTCAAGACCGAAACAGATGGAGGTTCATGACCGGTAACGTCAAAGAGCACGTCATCCTGTAAGCTAACACAGCCTGTACAGTTCAAACGTTTCTGATGACTGACTAGACATTTTTACAATAGCTATGTGGTATCACGTGCTTGTATTATCTTATTGAGAAATGATAATAGACACATTATTATGATAATCTAAATGATTCTCATTACCGATTTGTTGGATACTGACCGTACGTTGATGCCTTGATTAACATATTAAGAATAGCACGCATTATTTGGCGTTAAGGGTTGTATTTCTACTCAATATTAAGTGTTATAAGCTCAACTGTTCTCCACTAAATGCCAAACAATGTTGTAAAACAAAGATATTCATGTTGATTTTATAATTTGTAAATTTTGACAGTTTTTGTTTGTTAAGGGGACATGATGCAAATCTCGTGTTCTAGCTAAAAGATAAATATTGTTTTATAGCACGCATTATTTGGCGTTAAGGGTTGTATTTCTACTCAATATTAAGTGTTATAAGTTCAACTGTTCTCCACTAAATGCCAAACAATGTTGTAAAACAAAGATATTCATGTTGATTTTATAATTTGTAAATATTGACAGTTTTTGTTTGTTAAGGGGACATGATGCAAATCTCGTGTTCTAGCTAAAAGATAAATATTGTTTTATTTCACTCGCATGTCCACCGTCAAAATAACCTGACTAGGTTGCTTGATATTATCATATATCAAATTGGTGCTATAGCATTTAGGTCATTCACTCATTTACTTTTACCACAATGCGACTCATCCTAAAAAGGGAAGGATCAGTGTTGACTATCCCTGGAGGTAAAAACTAAGAATATAGCTTCGAAAAACAATTGTCTTTACAATATGTTCGACTACTCTAGACGAACATTTAGTCATATGTCAATTATAAAAAGGAAATTACCAAAAAGACATAAATGACGATAGCTAGCAACTTGATACTCTATTCACGAAATAGTTTCGATGATGATAATAAGGTTTAATTCTATTATGATGTTAGTGCTTAACAGTAAGGAATACCATGAATAAGTGTTTGGTATCTTAATCGTAGCAAAACTAAAAAAAGGCTCCAACACACAGCGCTGTTGGCCAAATTTTTGATGATTTGCTACGTTTTAGATAATGATTTACCCACACAGAGAGATGAAGGAAGAAATACTAACAATGATTTCGGCAAAACCGAACATAGAAATGATTACAACACAATTATAGATAATTTAGAGGCAGATAAGCAGTCTGAATCACTCTCCCAAAATGACGTGGTGAAAAAGGTTACTAATACCATTATTCCTAGCCCCTTCATATAAACGATGAAACAAAAAAAAAACAATTTATATATTTATAATCCCATAAGAAACGAAAACGGAGCTCTACCGAGACGTCCAACAAATCGAACGATAGCATAACTTCAAATATTGAAGAAACCGGAGATAAGGAACATCTCGAAATAAAAATCACAATACTTAGTGATACTAACGAAAAAACATGTTTACTTTCAGGAAAACCAGTCAGAGTTATCCCCCTTCGATCTGCCAGAAGAGGCTGAAATCCTCTTTAATCGAACTTGTCTCGCCAAAACTTCTGTAAAGAGACATGAACTTCGAGCATCTGCAACAACTACTAGACAAAGGACTAACGCCTATCTGGACTCTCGATCCTGCAAAGTTGTCTCAACTTACAGTCAATGACAAGCAGACTTTAGGTGATATCCATAGGAAATACACTCGAGAGAAAATCGAATTGCTCACCATGCATATTAGCAACATGAAGCTTTATACTACCTCAGAATTCAAGGAATATAACACCTTTGTCACACGAGAATGAGAAAAGTCGAGCGGTCCGGAACTACTTAGACAAAGAAAAAAAGTCAAAAAACCTTCCTCGGAGGAAAATCCTCAGTTGTTTGATTGGGCAACCCGCTACCAGCCAAGTTCGCTCCAGATCACGCTTAAGGTCCGGATCACCTAGGAGATACCAATCACAAAAGGGAATGTCCTTAATCAGGGGTTATGGACGCGGAGGGAGATGGAACAATCGCAGTTCCTTTCGTGGCCCTGCCCATAGAGGAAGAGGCAATTACCCCGGACAAAGATCTAAACAACGATAGGGTTGAAGCAGTCGCGATCAGTGGAGCTTTTGAGGAAACAAGTCTGCAATAGGATGAGGCGGCGATGATTTTGACCCTTCGAGACATGCGCTGTTAAGTATTGAATGTCTTTAAAATGTACCCATTGCAACACTTGATGCATGCCTTATATATTTATTTCAGGATAATTTTAACTCTTTGGTTTTAGTTCTTAAGTTTAAAATATGTTAATTTTGAAAAATCACAATAAAAAATAATGGACAGTTCTGATAAACTTTTATTTAATCTTTCACCTTTAGTGATGACCAAACATACCAACATCTGGCTGTTGTCTCGTTATATACTAATAACCCACTGACTTTGATACACAATGGAGCTCCTAAATGATAAACGTATTATGGGTGGAAAAAACTTCTGATAAAATGATAATCAAATTAAACAGAATATGTCCTTACCGTTAATGAATTTACATTAAATGAAGACTTCTTTCTACAATTATATGGAACTGCTATCGGGACCAAGTTAGTCTCGTTTCATGCTTATTTAGTGGTTTTTGTTTTTGAAACATTTCATATGTACAAATACCATTTAACGGATCGAATTAATAAAGAACAGCGCTCCTAATAGCCGGACGGTTTTTACATAACATTTCAAGGTTCCGATTCACCACCATCTCAGTTATCAATATATCTTTCTATAATCATACAAGATATAGACTGATATGTCTGCAACAGTGTTCAATCTAGGATTTCGATTTAGTGCATGGAAAAACGCACTCTATTACGGCGATTACGTTATTTTGTAGGTCAGTGCGTGATAAATTTATACACATATATATCCATATATACACCTCAACTAATGAATATATTTATGTGTACATTAATTGAATATACACCTCAACTAATGAATCTATTTACGTGCACATTAATTGAATCAAAGATTGTGTCAAATTTTGAAAAGGTTGTTGCCAAACTCAAAACAAATACAATATATAGTTATTATCATATTACAGAATCGCTCTCAAAAATGTATGGGCACAATTAAGTGCGTATAGTCGCAAAAAATACTAATACAAATAATAGTGCCGAAAGCGCAAGCAAATGTGCGTATTGGTTCAAAAGTTTGATGTCTAAATTCCATGAATATTTTAAAATGAACCATCAAATAGGTAAGTCAAGAAGTAGGTGGTTAGTCATGCCAATCCCATCATGATACAATCAGGAAATAGACTACCAACTTTTAGCTTGTTAGCTTGTATGATAGCGGGTCCATTCTATGCGACATTTTTAAATTTGTGCGATAGAGAAAATAATATGCATATCATTTTTATAAAATCTGATTGCTTTATTAATGTATGTTTATGTATTAGATAAGTCTAATCAATCAATGATTGCACCATAACAGGTGCATTATGTCGAAAACTGTGAGACAAGACTGTCGCATTCGGGTAGAAAGTTGTGCGACATGTGGCAAATTTGTGCGAAATTTTTCATGGACATTGTAATTGTAATTGTTTAATTGATCGTACCTCTTTTTGAGCTAACAAAGCTGAAAAATATTATTTTAGACATGAAACAGAGATCTTAATCACCAAGAAACTTATTCGAGACAAATTCAAATTGTGTATGCTCCAAGCTAATTATTCAGAAGAAAATTTGGGGAATTGTTTGGCTGCATTAATCTCCAGCTTAAACTAATGATAAATAAGATGAAACCATATGGAAAAAATATAGAGAAATCAAAACCAATTCTAACATTTAAAAAAAATATTTATGTTAAAAAAGCACTACTTTTGAAACAGAGTGTGATTTTGAAATATATAAGTGCGTGAAAAAAACTAACTCGATTTTAAAAGCGCGCGTGACTTGGAAAATCAGTCTGTTATTACGCACTAAACGGACATTGCATTGAACACTGCTACAGCTATGAAATAGGGTCCTATTGTAGATGTAATGCTGATGGGACTTACTTGACATTTAAAAAAAATATTTAAAAAAGCATACCATTCCTTCAATGCTTGTATAATATTCGTCCTTATCTGATTAATTAGTTTGATTGTTGAATATGTTTTTTTTTCTGAAAATATGAAAAGAAAATATGTAAAAATTGTATTTTTGTATAATAAATCAAAAGTACGACACACTGTACGCCCCTAGTAACTAACTTGACTTTAAAAAAATCAAAACAGCATACCATTCCTTCAATGCGTGTATAATATTTGTCCTTATCTGATTAATTACTTTGATTGCTGGATATGATTTTTTTTTCTGAAAATATGAAATGAAAATATAAAAATTGTATTTTTTTTGTATAATAAATCAAAAGAACGACACACTATACGCCCCTTGTCATTCTCACTGACATATATTTATCCGAAAAAAACACCCACAAGACATAAACAAATGTTTGGGTGGTGCAGCGCCATTTTCAGCAAGAAACACGTTTTTGTATGGTGTTCAGTTTGAAATTTGTATTTCATTCCATTATGTAAAGTTTGAATTAGTATTTACAATTCTATGCATAATTTAAGTGAAACAAAAAAAACTAGTCTCGTGCGTGGAATACTTGGCTCGTTCGTTTGAAGGGCTGTTAAAATATGTTCTTATTTAGACTAGGTTGCCCTCGCGCAAAAGGCGCAGAGAAGTGGGCTTATTCATTTTCGACTTTATTAATATATTATAACAAATTTTGACTTTTGCCTTTAAAATGTCAATTCGCTGTCTTTTGTTTGACAGCAACTACTCCCTATGTAGTACATTTATATCTCTGTATATTGGATCATACTTTGTTTGACGTTTGTAATTATTAACTATACCAGGATTTAGCATAAATGCATTTTTAAAGCTTTTTTATAATCATTGTTTTTAAATCATATTTATTTGGTGGCGTTATGAATTACCATGAAAAATATTAAGTGGTAGTAAGCAAACATAAAACAGATTGGTTGAGTTGTTATTATAATACAATATATGATCATACAATCAATTTAAGTATAATTAAAAATTACAATGTTTGAAGATGGTTTGTCAAAATTAGTTGATCTTTCTAAAATATATTCGAGGAGAACATTAATTCACATTTACATATGCCTAGAAGCACATTTTATGATATGATGACATACATAACTGCTCTTAGTAATGAAATAGTTTAATACGGTACACGTGGAATAAATACAGGACAAGTTTTACAATAAAAAGAAAAACCTTTTTAATAACATATAAACAATAATTTATCATTTACATTTTCTTGCTGCTTGGATGGCCTATATCTTAATGAAATAACTCAATTATCAAAATGGGAAGAGCAATTCGATACGCTATAAAAATGGTCTGTTCTTTTTTTAAATTCATTTATCGACCCGTTTTCATATCAAAATTATCATTAGATATCAAAATGATATACCTTTACGTAGCAGATATTGCCATTAGAATTGCATTTACACATTGAATTGAAAGAAACGCTCAAGAACACAACGGTGGTACATTGTGGTTGACATGTTTGGGAATCAGTAAAATATATGTGACTACGGCCCTATTAGTCTTACAGATTAAAATGTAACACGCGGAGTTTATAAAGTAAAATCCCAAATGTCTAATGTGTCTTAATATATTATAACACAAATGTCAAAATCGGAAAGAACAATGAATTGGAGTTCATTTCAGGTTGCTTAAGTTACTGCACATTTGTTTAATATTTTGATCAGTCAGATTTAAAAACGTGTGAGCTGCATATTTACCGCTTGACTGAACAAACTGTACAAAAGCCATCCCCCGTAAAATAAACAAACGTAATGAATTTTGTCAACGTCTTGATGATCTATATTTAAGAGGATGGCACAAAGCTGTATTTTTATCTGATTCTTTTGCGTTTACGTAAATGAAGTCATATATTATTTTCGTGCGGTCTTAAACAGCAACCTGCTTATGGATTTTGTGTACCCAACCCAACAACTATATCATTTAGACTACCTACATAGCAAATACATATATCAGCCCGTAAATTATGCTTTTGTGTTGATACTCGTTAGTTATCAAATATTATTTTGTATAATAAGTATAAATATTTTAAGTGCGTCCATATTCCATAACGGGTAAGATTTTCCCTAAAAAGCTGCCAGCACTGTAAGACCATGCACATCCCCTATTGGTTAAGACGATATCACATGACATAAACAGCAAACATTTTTGCTTTTTGCTCTAATGACGCAATACAGGCACTCTTTTGACTGTAGCTGTCAATCACAAGACACACCCCCAGGGGCTGACAAATAGTTGCAAGGTGGGAGGGGCGAAGAGCTGGCTTATGCTACTTAATGCAAGCGATGAGTCATTGGCTTCATATTGACATGTTGTAGTAGCTATTTTTAGAGAAAAATACATTGCCTTAGTGGTTGATTAATTTGAGCTTGAGCTAAATATTGGGTTTTGAACATTAATATTTTGCCAAAAGGTGTTCATTTTGTTCAAGTCAGCTAGACAGACTTTCCTTTTCTAGCCAGCTTGGAACAGAAAACGAACACCTTTTGCGACAATTGAAAGTGTCTATACTATCTAAAATAACAGTTTATTAAACAATTGCAAGCGAGGTAAAGCGATTTCATGATAACGATACTCGCTATTTACTACGTAAATCAAGCAAAGAAATTATCCGAAAACGAATTCCTCGAATTTCTAAATTTGTCTAGCTAGAACGGATTTTCTCTAAATTTCCAAGCCAGTTGGAATTTGATGGGAACATCATTATTAGGGAACAGCTCGTGAGGTGCTTTTCATGAACAAATAAAACGACGTAAAACAGATATTCGATTTGTTTCATGCTTAGTAACAATTTTGCCCTTTAATAAATATGAAAATGAGTAATCATTATTTCATGTTTTAATTACTATATCTTTATTTTAACATAATCCTCATTAGTCATAATGCGAGCGTGGTAGAATCTTATGATGTATACATGTATAACATTGCAGTAATATCTCAAATAAAGCATTGTTAAACGAATTATCTTCAAATCAAAAGATAAGAAATCAGATTCTTATGCTCTACGAGCATATCTTTCCAGTTGTCTTTGTTTTCATTTCACTTTTACCTGTAGTGTATACATACAAAAACTATTATACCAATACAAAATCAAATAGGATCATCTACTTCAAACATACACATCATTCTGTTTCCAATTGCAAATCATTTTAAATATTTTTTAAAAATCATTATACAAGGTTGTGATTTTTTTTCATTTCCAACAAAACATACCTCTTGATTGATATCTTTCACCTGCTTCTGCATGAATGAAAGTTGACCGTATTTACACTCAAATTCTAATCCGAGTTGTTTAAGGAATAAGATGGCATAATTGATAATCATAAAAATGTGATTAACCCTTTTCTCTCGCTTATGTGGGGGAAACTTATTGATTTATTTATTGCAGTTGCCAGGCTGGTGACCACATTGTTGCTTACAGGCGGCCATTTGGGATTGGATATTATCATCATGGCATTTACATTGGCAACGACGAAATCATACATTACACTGATGCGGGTGTAGAAAAAATATCCTTTGCTGATTTCAAGAATGGCTGCGAGGTATACGTCATCGACTATGAGACTGGGAAATGCCACAGCGACCTAAGTGTTGTTATACGCGCATATGCATATCTTCAACGTGACGACTTCGGTAAATACGATGTGGTAAAAAAACAATTGTCAACATTTTGCAACAGAAGTTAAAACCGGAACAGCGTGGTCGGACCAGAGTAATCGGGCCGTTGGCCTCCTCGGATTATGTGAGTTGATTTATTTTACATCATACCAATATTTATGCAAACAAGAAAACGTAACCAAAAGAAACTATGTATATCAAATATATATATACCTATCTAAAGTCAGATAGGATAATTTAATGTTACATTCTAATGTCAAATTTCTATATATTGAGCCCATTTCACAGCCTTGGTCTAGACTAGGTTTCCGTTTGTTACAACATAACTAGAATTCTTAGTCTAAACAAAAACTGTGAAACTGGCCCATAAAGTTACATATGAGCCCAGGTTTAATGATATAATTTAAGCCCCGAAAAGCTGGCGATTGATAAATGATGATCATTCAAAATACGCGGGGGTCTAACTTTCGGCCTGGCCGGTTTATTGCGGAACGATATAATTCATTGAACAAATCTGTTTGTGTACTATTGTCGTCATAAACCCAATTGAACAATGATATATACATACGATTTAATAAAATAATAATATTGGTTGATATTGGTAATGAGTAGCACGGGTTCTACACATTTAAATATTTATATTATATGTAAAATCGACCAATACATTTATATTATCTGAAAATAATGCAAACAAGCCTAAAAGGAGAATAATGGATCTATTGATATAATAAAAAAGTGTATTTAGAAGTTTTTTATATGAATGAGACAACACTGAATAACAGATAACGGGTTTAAACAAATATTGATAAAACATTGTCATTATTGGGTGTCCAAGACGAAGGTTTCGGGTCTGTTTATAAATCAAATTGTTAGATTTCTTATTACAGATATCAAGATTATTTGAAGCATAAAAAAAAACAAAGTTTTATGCTCCTTTAGTTATACCGCAATAAACTAGAGGCTAAAGGCCTTCGATCCCCCGTGAACTGTCAATAATTATTTAATTTAGCATGGTCAGCATTGGAAAACCAAAGGCATCAGAGGCAAAGCCCCAAGCCTATGCAATATATATTCTTTATTAATACTATAGGTCAATGAAAAATAGAAGGTGATATTTTGTTGTCCTTCTTACAAAGTATTTCCTACAACGTCTAACGCACAACGTCTTTCTAACAACGTCTTTCTCATAACGACTTTTTCACAATATTTTTCCCACAATGTCTATCTCACAACGTTTTTTTTTTCAGAACGTCTTTCTCACAACGTCTTTACCACAACGTCTTTCTCACAACGACTTTCTCACAGTGTCTTTCCCACAATATCTATCTAACAACGTCTTTCACACAACGTCTTTCTCACAATGACTTTCTAACAACGTCTTTCACACAACGTCTTTCTCACAACGTCTTTCTTACAACGTCTTTCTCACAACGACTTTCTTACAACGTCTTTCCCACAATGTCTTTCTCAAATCTTTCTAACAACGTTTTTCTGACATCTTTCTAACAACGAATTTCTTACAACGTCTTTCCGACAACGTCTTACAACGTCTTTCTCACATCTTTCTAACAACGACTTTCTCACAATGTCTTTCTCACAACATCATTCTCGCAACGTTGTCATCACGCTGTTTTATTATATATTCGTCCTGACAACGTAGTCCTCACAATATCACGATACACGAACAATCATTATGTATGCTATATATTCAGACGGCAATCATTTTAGCATTTTTTTTATCCGTCAAACTCGACGAGCTCCAGCTTGATTCCTTCAATATATTCTGTCATTTCGAATATGTGTGGCCGATCGACTTAAAACCCTGACGAGGCACAACTTCAATATTTGGCTGTTTTGTAAAGTAGAACTCTAACTTGATTCATCCACAGCTTGTTCCATCATTGAAGAGAATTTCGAGACGGATCGACATGAAACTATGATGACATTGAATGCTTGCTTCGCAACTCGCAAAGCCAGGGCAAATAGTGACTTTCTTCCGCATACACAGATATTTAAAGGATAACTTCTTATATTATCACCCACATTTCCTCAACTGAATATGAAATATTCGCCATTTTTCAAAGGCTCCAGAATCGACAATTTTCAACCGATCGAGATGAAACATTGACGAGGCACAACTTCATACGTGTATAAAATTTGAAAGCACCAGCTCTATTACTTCATACAAATCTCGCGTGCACACAGTGCTTGGAAAAAAAGTTAAAAATTGGCCATTTTAAAGTGCTCCAGAATCAACAATTTGCAATCGATCGAGATGAAACCTTGACGAGGCACAACTTCAGATATTGGTTTATACGTGTATAAAATTTGAAAGCTCTTGCTCAATTGCTTCAGACCAAACTCGCGTGCACAAAGTGCTTGGCATCTGAAAAAAAGTTGAAATTCGACAATTTTTAAAGTACTCCAGAATCGACAATTTTCAACCGATCGAGATGAAACCTTGACGAGGCACGACTTCAGACCTTGGTTAATACGTGTATTAAATTTGAAAGCTCTTGCTCAATTGCTTCAGACCAAACTCGCGTGCACAAAGTGCTTGGCATCTGAAAAAAGTTTAAAATCGACAATTTTTAAAGTGCTCCAGAATCGACAATTTTCAACCGATTGAGATGAAACCTTAACGAGGCACGACTTCAGACCTTGGTTTATACGTGTATAAAATTTGAAAGCTCTAGCTTAACTCCTTCATACCAAACTCGCGTGCACAAACTACCCTATGTCAAGGGGGACGGACGGACAGACAGACGGACAGACAGACAGACAGACAGACAGACAGACGGACAGACACGCTCAACCCCATATCCCTCCGTTTCACGGGGGATAACCAGTCATCTGAAAGGACGCACCCCACCTTAATGTTATGGGGAATTTCGGTATATCCAGAGTCAAACCACCGTTGTTTGAGCGTAGGGATCTTGTAGTAGGTTTGAGTTTTAACAGTTCCTTGAGGTAGGGAGGGGCTGAACCGTTCAGGCATTTGAAGGTGATGAGAATAAGTTTGAATTCTATCCTTTTGCAAACTGGTAACCAATGCAAAGAGCGTAACGCCGGCGTGATATGGTCATATTTTCGGATATTAAGTATGACTCTCGCAGCCATATGTTGCACTCGTTGTAACCGGTCTATTTCGTAGTTCGGCAAACCGGAAAATAGAGCGTTTGCGTAGTCCAATCGCGACGAAACGAGCGCGTGTATAAGCGATTCGCATGCCGATCGAGGGATGAATTTACGAATAGCGGAGATGTTTCTGAGATGATAAACACAAGTTTTACAAATCGCGGAAACATGTTCGTGGTATGAGAGCGTTTTGTCGAATATCACACTAATGTTTCTGGCCGATGCGGTTGGTATAACTGTTGCGCGATCTATGTTAATAGGCGGAGGGTTGAATTTGTTTTTCTCAAAATTAATTAAAAATTGTTGTCACTATACGTACCTATAATTAGATATACATAAAATGAAGTTTAAAACCGATGATCATATAAAAGAAATAAAGAACTATTTGGAAAAACGTGTTTTACCCCGCAATAAACCGATCATGACGTCTATCTCTTCATGCATAAAAAAATATATTTCTATTATGCTATCAATTTTTCATTTTCAGCATCTCTGGACTGAGAGTTGCATTGCTTGGATATTCCACTAATAAGTTCTACTGGAAATTTGGACCACATATAGAACGATGCCTAAATATCTGATAGCTTCGGGTAGTAGAATATTTATAAATATATATTTGAAGACTCACATAGTTCACACTAATGTTGTGTGATGTTATGAGAAATAAGACTCTACCTGTTGTATTGTATTTACATCATTATTCTATCATTTATTTATATATATGCTCGATATGTTTTTTTTTAATTATTTGGTTGAGTATTTCAATTCTATATTTGATTTGATATAAGTATTGATTTTTATCAATTTAGCGCCTTTGCACAAAGAATAATGATGATGTGGTTTATAATAAAAAAATACGGGAAAACTTTTGAAACAGTTCATCACTTGTACCAATTACTATGTTACCAATTGCATCTTTATCGCACTTTTTATGGATAGACAATTTGATTTTAAAATACTTTGATGGCGATGTATTAATATAAATCATGATAAATCTAATGTATTCATGTTTACCATACAATCCGACCATATATGCCGCATTCACGTGATCATTATAAGAACAAAAATGTTGTATTCAAAATTGGATGTGGAATTTCAAAATTTGTTATCTAATAAAACATATCATAGCTTATATGTTTCTCTATCTTTTTATTTAATTCTTAAAGGCTTGTTCACATAGGAAGCGGCACGCGTTTTAGGCTCGGAAATGGAGCGGCAAGGTGTTCACATGGGAAGGAACAGCTGACGATTCTTAGACTTTAAGCTGTTCATTTTCATTTGTTGATCTCGACAAACGCGAGAGGCGGTGCGGAATCGCCCCTTGCGTTTTTTGCACCGACAGTTGCGGCAAAAAATAACAGCTCAACTTGTCTAAGTAAATTATTCGTTTAAATGTCAAACATTTATTGTTCTGAGCTTGCCGCTTCCCGTGTGAACACCTTTTCTAGGGCGATTCCAAAAATGACTAGTCTAATAAAGAACTAATAACTAAATTGCCGCCTGCCGCGTTTCGTCGCTTCTCGTGTGAACAAACCCTTATAAGTCTTAAAACCACGGTGACAGAACGAAAATGCTGTCTATTTCAAATATATATAACACATTTATCAACTAAAAACAATGAAGTGTTCCTTAGGTTTGTGTGTCTCATCATTATCAAACTCAAAATCGATGATTTAAGTTGAAAAAAAAAATGTTAATGTTTTGTTAGGCTCAATGATATTAATAATTAAATTAATGATAAATGTAATCATTGAGGGACACCCCGAGCTTTTAAATGGACCCAAATTGCAAGATTTTGTTGAGCACCTTATATCGTTGCTATTTATCAAGGAAAATCGTTTTATTTACAGTAATGCGACCTGTTTATGATTTACTTTCATTCAACCAAAGTTCAATGCACATATGTTACAGTGTATCTATTCGTTTAGGGCAAGTATACTTGCCCTAGGGTAAGTATACTTGCCCTAGGGTAAATATACTTGCCCTGACTGTGTAAGGGTAAGTATACTTGCCCTGATATTTTCCAGGGCAGGTATACCTACCCTGGTTTTTGGCCTTCAAAAAAATGAAAGATACCCTGAATTGGTATAAACATGTGAGTTATTCATTTGAGCGAGTTAGTTAAAAGTTTCGCTTGGATAAGCGTGAGTTGAACGTTTCGCTCTTCATGGCAATTGTGTAAATGGCCATCACTATTGATTGCAATCGAAATTGATGGTTTAGTCATGCTATTACTAAAAACGATCTTGGAGGCTTAGTGAGTCGAACATTTCGCCTCGATGAGTCGAGCGTTTCCCTCTGGATCAATGAGTAAGACTATCTCGAGCTTGTTACCTGGATTAAAAACATTTCACTCGTAAAAAAATGAGTAAAATTTGATGGTCAGGATTCATTAAGGGGAAGATGTTACTTTTGAAAATAAATGTGTTGTTTTAAATACCATTGAACGTAGTGGGGCGTGTAGGAAAAATATGACTTTCATACAAACAGGAGTACCCAACGATTTATTCGGTGAAATATCTATTCGGCTGGGAAATCTTACTTGCTGGTATTTTCACAGAATAGAATAAATATGAAATTTTTTGTTTGTTTTATTTCAAGAAATAAAGTCGATAGAATGCAATAGTTACACGAAATTCACTAAGTTTTGAGCAAATTAGGGCTTAACTATGGGAATATACTAGTTTAAGGGGACTTTCAGAGGGTATGAAACTTTCAAGAGTATCTATTCTTGCTGGCAATGGTTTGCTGGCAACAATTTTAGGGCTTTCCTGGCTGGCAAACAAAGAATAAAGTTTTCACTTAAAGCAATAATATTTCACCACTTTAAAGTGGAAATGAATTCGTTTCACAACCAAATAAGTCATATTAGACACACTTATGAAAAACTTTCGTTGGGTACTCCTGTACAAATATGTATTATCTTTTAAAAGCTGCAAATGTTCCCGAGCACACGTTGTCACTCTAGCCATACAGGTTGTCAGGACAATGAGTTAAGTTTTAAGGGAAATGATTTATGCAGCGTGAAGGTGTGAATTTCGTTTACAAATACACTTACTTATATGTGTTTGAATTTATTTTAGTAATAATGCATTATCGATTATTTAATTGTAAGCCAATCTTAAGAATAAATGCATTGGGGATATTGACAATTTGTGAAACTATAAACATATATGATGTTTAACATTTATACGATAATTCACTACAATTCCTTTCAGATCAAACCCCAATCGTGTCCTTTTCCAGTCAAACACCATTGTTGAAATTGCAATTAAAAGTCGCGTATGAAGTTAAGTTAGTAATCAGATCAAAACGTCAGACCCATAAATCCAAGCGAAACGTTTAACTCACTCACCCCATGAATAACTTGTGCATATAATGCACATAAAAAATTAGGGTATCTTTCATTTTTTCAAGGCCAAGAACCAGGGTAAGTATACTTGCCCTAAAAAAATCAGGGCAAGTATACTTACCCTAAAAATTCAGGGCAAGTATACTTACCCTAGGGTAAGTATACTTGCCCTAACCGAATAGATACCCTACAACACATATATCTACAAGCATAAAAATGAAAATTTAAAAAAATATATATATATATACAAAGGAATGACATTTCATAGCTTAGAGCAGCCCCTTATTTGCACCAGTTTGTAAATTGATGAGTGCATGCGGACGGAATATTTTGACTTGTTTGTGGAAGCGCTCATGTTCCTTACACAGATGCTTTCGACAATGCATGCAATAGACAACCTTTGCGGCCGAACGGTTATTGTTTATGCCACAAAATCCACAGAAACTGTGCGTTTGTTCAAAGTTTTTCGTTGCTTTATTCCACACGGTTTTGTAGCGCTTTTCATGTGGTGACAGCTCTCTTGGTTGCCCTACAGAAATAACAAAAAAAAAGATTTCTGTTAGAATAATGAATATGAATAATGCTTTTGTTAGAGAAGAATCTACGAGTCAGGATCGGCTCGTGAAAAAGATTATTTGGGCGGCGAAAGGCCAATTAAATGGTGTGCGCCTTCTCTAAATCCACACCTGTCGCCTATACATTTAGATGCATTACCAATATATTCTGAATCGTGTTGATATGATTATAAACCAAGCAGTAATTGTATTTTGTTTAGCATTTTATTATTTCAAGATAAATACCTTTGTATTAAAATACATGAAACATGTATAAGATTTAAATATTACATAAAATGGTAATACTTACGCGGCGACGGAGGAAAATCGTCTTGAAAACTGAGCGAAGAATTAAGTACCACTTCACCGGTTCCCCGTTGAAAACTGGTCTGTCTCTTGGATGCCTTTCTGGGAGTACCATCACGCTTACCTAAAAACATTAAAATCAGATATAGTGAATATTATTCATCTGCTCATTTTTTTTTCTTTATTTGTTTATATCAATGGCATTCAAGTGGACCAAATTAGGAAAATGGCAAATTTTTATTGAATGCTTCTGAATTTAGCAAAAAAGGAGAAGATGTTTTTTCATTGGTATCAAAATCAATCGAGTAAAACATAGTAGAAAAATGATAATCTTCACATCCTCCCGGTTAATCACGTCCTTGTGGCGTTCGTATCACGTAATTTTGCGTCGTTCTACGAAATTTCGTTGCATCTTTTTGAGAGGGATAGTTTATTTGAATAGGAAATTAAAAAGTATAACTAAAGTACTATTCAAGTGACTGACCTTTCATTGTTTTGTTCCATTCTGTAAGGTCACTGGCGTCGCTGTCGAAACTACACGATTGCTTCATTCCACGAGACTCTGAAAATATGGTCATAAATGTAGACAATATTTTTGATACAGTTATTTGAATGCAACATGTGATTTTGAACAAGTTTCGTTTAAGGTATATCATAAAAGGATAAAACTAAAGATCCTGATGAGATGTGGTGAATGTTAATGTTATTGATTGTGAAATTGATTACCTCTTTAACATGTACAAGTATATAGAGCGTAGACTACATACATGCATATACGCCACTTACACTACAGTTTTCTGTCATATTTATGTTATGTTCCGACGTTTGCGTCCAGTATAAATCCCACCAAAAGTAAAACACAATAAAATACCAAAAAAAAAACTCACGTTCCGCTTGAAGATTATGCTTCAACTCAGTCAAACAGCGCTGACAGAACATACACGGATGCCTCTTATCCGATCCCTCCCCGCAACCGCGACACGCGATTATCGGACCGGCATTTCTGCTACCACTACTCCGAGCGCTGTCCAGAGTGGCGCGTCCACTGCGCGGGGTGCGTACGCTTGGGTTGGTGCGCAGAATGGTTGTGTAGGTTTCCTTCATTGTGGCATAGATCGGTGGCACTTCCGCCGGTTTGTTTTGGGCGGGAGTGGGGTTCCGGTGGGATGTGTCAGTGCTATAAGGAAATAATATGCCAGTGTAATATGTATATTGTAATATATATCACTGCATTAAAAAATAATAAACACGTGATATGAGCAGTAGTGTCTAGGTTTGCATAGGACTAAACACTGGTGGAAAAGAGTTGTTCGCTTATTAAGGGTGCATTTACACGGGAGCAAACTAGCCTTCAAACCAAGCTTCAAACCAACTAAGGTCGATGCGGCACTTATTTTTTCATTTCTTAAAATCATTTATTCTTATCGGCTTCAAACCACTTCAGACCACTTTTAAACCACCTTCAAACCAATATTGTGTTCAGTGCAAGGCATTGCGCATACATGGTTTTGGTTTGAAGGTTGGTTTGAAGGCTGGTTTGAAGGTTGGTTTGAAGGATAGCTAAAAACCGCTTCAAACAAAAATAAATTATAATGATCGCCACATTGACCTTAGTTGGTTTGAAGCTTGGTTTGAAGGCTAGTTTGCTCACGTGTAAATGCAGCCTAATGTGACCCATTGGCTAAGAAGATGTTATATTTTGGTAAAATGTGTGTACATGTATTACATTTTTTTCGCCGTTGATTATGAGATATTTCGAAACAATCTTAACATACCAAGCTTTTAATGAATATGAAGTAGGTATCCAAATCAAACATATATGAATTCATGCATATTATATTGCTTATATACTCAATATTGTGAATTCAAAATATCCTCCTTATTTATGGCTTGTTTAACTAACAACTTTTAATGTTAGTATCTTCATGTATGCTAAATTTGCTTATAAGTTTGTTAGCAAAACATATCCAATATCATATATATTCACAACTCAAGGTAAAACGGCTAAAATAATTATATCACTCTTTCTATCCATCGCGACCCTGAATGCTTGTTATATATATAGCCTCTATAGTCCTTTATGTACATGAATCCCAGGACGCGAAAACACACGCACCCAATCTTGCCTTGCTCATTATTCTTAATGACATTGGGACCAAAAGCACACGATTCAGGTAAAATAGCTCGTCATCTGAGTTCGCGTAAATCATTGGAAATTGCGTGTGTGACAGGTTCTTTATAAGCCGTTCCGACATGAAGTTTTTCTACTTAATCATCAACATGGAGTTCTTGAAAGGTCTCGTATGAATAATAATACTGTTTAACATGGATTTATTGGGACAAGTGAGTGAGATATAAATAAGATGCTCACTGCTAAAAGGCAAATTTAAAAAAAATAATAAAACATGTAAGAAACTAGTTATACAGCCAGTGTACAACGTCTAGAAATAGAGTAAATTATGGGACCTTCCCATGCAACAACACATAATAATAATTACAGCTTGCTATGGGATAAAGATGGTCTATTCAGGATCCCGTGTTGCGCCCCTAGGAGATTATATGTTTGAGGACTGCAAATATGCTCTGTGGCTAATCTTTAACATCCTAAAGTTAAAACATCGCAGCAAGGCAACGATGGCCAAAACGTTGGAAAATTGTTATACATCATATTTTGAATTGAATCGATTTCTTTCGTACATTATCTCTGAGTATTTGGATGACCATATAAACACACTATCTTTACGCAAAAATGATGATAATTAATGGGAAAACGACATACCAACATAGCTAAAATGGCGAAGTTTTAATGACATGGATAAATTCTATCCTTAGCGGATGGTGATCCTTCATGAAATCAATGCAATCGTTTCATTTGGCATCGAATGGCAATCGATCTTAAACATGTTGTTGAAAGACTGATTTTCAATAACAAAAACATATATTGGGCAAACAGTATTCACAAGAGGACTAAAGTAGGATTAATTGCATTCAATATCAATCTATATAGAATATATAACCCAGCCCGTCACAAAAAATAAATATATCCACTTTAAATTCAACAGCTGTTGACACATTTACTATCTAAAAGGATAAATCAAAAGACATTTAATTGCGTTTGAAAGCACATTTGTATGATACTTAATTGATGTGGGATTGAAAGATAATTAATATGCAATAAAAGCACTTTATTTAGCTAATTAACGAAGTTGATGCTTGCTTGTATAATATATGGCAATATTGAAAAAAAAAATACAATTACATACTGTATTTGAACTTCGGTCATTTTCAAGTTTATTCCATAAATAATATCCTTGCTAGTTAAATGCTTTTCAATCAATATTAAACACAACCACCATTGCAAATAACTTAACTGTCGTTATAGGCCGAAGTGGTTCACATCATATAATAAGAATAAAATTATTTACTACTCAAATAGTCTTAGATTAAGATCAATAACATAATTGTGAGTACTCAATAAATTTCATCAATAAAAATATTCCTAGAATGGGGTCACATAAGGATTTCGATAACCATAAATAAGTCGTAAATGAGACGTAAGAGCGGTTAAGTCTATAACAAATAAACACGGATCCAATTTCCCGTCTCGCTTATTTGACGTATGGCTTTATACATTGTTTATATGTACAGTAATGCCTAAGGACACGGACCCAAATAACACATTGATAGATAAGCAGGGAGAAAATACAAATGCTTTAGCCCCTATCCCAAGGCTACTCAATTAATTCCCCACAATGGCTGTGTTTTCGTATTTCGGCAATCTTCATTGTCATTTGACACCATTAGCTTATAGACCATTATAGATTTAAACACTTATTCAACTTTTATGAAAATGATACATGTGAAAGGAGGAAGAATATAATACAAGTCGTGGAGACATACTACAAGACTATGCATGGTTAGAAAAACTATTCATACGGTTACTTATGGTACAATGTATATGGATTCTATATGGTTGTACGCAATTAACAGGTCGGGCACGACCCTATATTTCAGAACGTCCGGGCTTATGAAGACGGAAGTAATTATAGGGACGTTTTCTACCTGATAAATGTTGCTCTTTAATTTGTGGATTTACATGGAGAACGCCTCAGACAAGTTTAGAAGCGAATGTGTACACATATACTCAGTCTTATGAATGAATTAAATGTTGAAAGAGACCATATATTATTGTGAATGCACGAATAGATAGATATATGATTATATTAATTCCAACAAAACACACGTCTATATGCTCAATCTATTCACTTTTACGCAAAGAGTTTTGTAAGATTCCTTTGTAAGATTCCTTTTGTTTTATTTAAAATGCATAATTTCCTTTTAATTGCTATTGCTAGAGAGAACATTTATTATCTACCTAAATGGATGATTTCATAACTAATCCTAAAGCTTGCGATAATAACAATTTCAAATGTGTAAAACGTTACAGTGCGCCCTTCAATATTCCATAAGATAAAATTAACCAGTTAAGTAAAGTATTCCTATTCATAAATAAGAATGGTCAATGATTTTGCTAGAGAGCATATTTCACTACTTGCACAAACTATTTCACTGCATATTTATGCAACAATAGGGCTCTCAAGATTCGTGCATGAACGCCCAGCGGGAGCAAACGCACAAATCATGAGTCCTACACATCGCCATGCTAAGCTTTAAGCTTATGTGTTATGTGGAGAAATGTGTTTTTAGATTAATTCAAACTATTTTTATGGTGGAATATATTGAATAACAATCAAGGAAATGTAATGAATAAATATAAACATTTCTTTACAATGACCCTGCTAAAAACAAAAGTAAATTAAGATGCCCGATAGATACATCTTACAACACTCGTGAGATTCCAACTACCCTATGTAGTGTGTATACAAACATGCAATAAGCACTTTTTTATTTTAGTGCTTTTGCATAAGGTTTCTTGGATAAACTATTCAAAAATATTAGAGTATCATGTTATTTATATCTTTTAAAAAACTTAGAGAAAAAAAACGTTTGGCTATAAAACTTATTTAAACGTTGCATTATTTGCAATACGAATCATAAAGTAAGAATAAATAAAGAATCAACATAATACCCCTAAGATGTAGTAGTGTACCTTATTTTTAATGAGATGCAAAAATGATAATAAAATGACAAAAATCATAAATAATAATGATCATAATAAAAATCAGGGAAAATCAGGAAGAATCAGAGAATTATAAAATCCCGTTTTTTTGTCAGGTTAAATAAAGGAAAAAAACTTTTTACAGAAAACGGAGGATTTTATTGTGAATCAGGGAATTTTATCGTGAATCAGGGTTTAAATCAGGGAATTTCGTTATAATATTTATGTGATATTTTAAAATATTTCTCAAAAAAATCCCTCGCGCCTCTGTTGCGAATATTGTAAAAATGTCTTTGGCGCTCGGATATTAACTAAATAAAGTATGGTTTCTTATTGAAATACCATCTAAGCTTGGGCATGTATCAATCTTGGATCATGAAACAAATCAGGGAATTCGAAACTGACTGGACACTGGAAACCCTGCTTTAGTTTTATATACAATAAGTTTGTTACCGATGAATTGTACATTTTTTGGTGAAGTGACGAATCGGCATTTTTTTATTTTGTTTTAAATTTATATAAACATCATATTCGAACACTGTTGGGTATAGTAAGTCCGAATTTGATGTCTAGAAAATAGCTTATTCGTTACTACGCAAAAAATGAATGAAATTGCTTTATATACATGTATGGATATCTCGTCGGTGACTGTTCATTTGTCCGAAGGTTCATCTGTCCGAAGGTTCATCTGTCCGAAGGTTCATCTGTCCGAAGGTTCACTTGTCCGAAGGTTACAAATAATTCCAAAATAACCAAAAAGAATATTTTTTGACAATATTTTCTTTATGTTAAACGATTTTTGGAGGCACCAATACTCCAATAAATTAAGTCTTCATATCGCACGTTACGTCGTGTCACACGAACCTTTTCTTTCATCTTGCGTGTCAAATTGATAGCTAAAAATGTAAAAGTATAAATCAAATTTGAAACATGGCGTACATTTAGATGTTTTGAAATCAGGAAGAGGATATTGTTATATCAAATCAATATGGAATGGTGCACGTCAACCGTGATTATATTTAAGTCTGGCCTTAACGTCGATTCATAAAACAAACACATTTTGATTCCATATGAGTAAATTTGTAAGAATTCTTTTATATTTTCTTGTAATTCAAAAGGTCTAATTTATGCACTATGTTACTTTAAATGATTGTAGTAATATTTGTTTTTAAACTGGGTTTTCAACTGTTTCTCACATACATCAACAGGAATAACCAACAAATGTTTTCATAAGTTGGTTGAAAAATACTCATTTTGGTATGAAAAAAAAATCATTTACAACCTAATGTGACAAAATATTATCACTTACTCCCTGAGTGTCAATAGGGAAAGTCACGAAATCGTTGCCAGCAAAACTTTGCCAGCAAGAAAAGATACACTTCAAAATTTTATGTCCTTATATACATGTTATTTCAACAAAATGTGAAAACTCGTTGTTGCAAGCGTATGTAGCTTAAAAACAGTATTTTCGTGTAAAATGTTAATCGTACAATCCCAATTTGAAATAAATTTTGAAATAAAATAAAATAAAATTTTCTAATGTGTTTTGTGGAGTAAAAAAACATCAAGGAGGATTTTGAAGGGTACCCCACAACCTATTTTTGAAAAATGTTGATTTGACCATAAAACTACCCGAAACGCGGAAATATGCAATAAATAATCAAGTTTCGAAAATGCATTTTCACAAAAAGATGTTTCTATTTTTGTAGAAAGATGAATTCATTTTGCTTATTTGGATGGCTAGAATCTGGAGCGGAACACGCGTACCTTTCAAAAAATATGAAAATCAAATGACTTGTATTTAAAACGTGTGATCAATGTATTCCTTATGGGAAACCAAAAACAGTGAGCTGTTGGGTAGTTTTAACCGCTTTTTTGGTTTTCCATAAGGATAACATTGGAAGACAGGTTTGTTAGGAAATAAAAGCAAGAACAAGCTTCCAATGTGGCCAGGCCTTAATGGTGTTTTTATATAATATTTTTATGAATTTTCAATGTTCTACGTCTCAGCTCGCGTAGGATATGGGGGGTGGTTTAAGTAATGGACGTCGGTTTGGAGGGGTATTGTAAGATATTTATAAATCGGACAGATGAACCTTCGGACAGATGAACCTTCGGACAGATGAACCTTCGGACAAATGACATGGAACCATCTCGTCAAGTGAAAACTATCATACATGTGAAAATATAAATAGTTTGTATAATGAAAATGAATCCAATCACTGGTAATTTACAGCTGTCATGGATAAATTCATGCAGTCATTTTTCGCGAATTTCGTTGTGTTAGAAAAAAAATCATGTGTATGATTATTCTGGAACATAGAAAATAATTTTAAACATACCTCAAACAAGGATTCATGATCGACATTGATGAAATTCATTGAAGGCATAAATAATGGGAAACTCAACCAAATGAATTTTTATGTTCGATATGCAGGAAGGCATTTTCTTTTCATTATAAAAAACAGAGATTCTTTAAGCTATTTTCGAACCAAACAAAGCATTTTTTTTAGAAATGCACATCGGTTTAGTTTATGTTTTTGCCGTTTCTTGTCATGCGATACTAGTGTACTTGTGGTGATGCGCTATAAAAGGCTATGCATGTACCCACACTGATTACATAACACTCCGCAACCATACCGATAAAGGCAGGGCGCATATACCGCTGAGCCTCGTTTTCGGTTGTATTTCCTCAGAGATCCCTTATAGAAGCGACTTCTTTTTTCTTAGAATCCAGCTCATTATTATCTGATGTCAAAGTACAGCGAGAACATACGCGAAGAAAGCAACACAATAACCCAGCAAGAATCAAGGATGCGCCAGCAAAATAGAAGACGATGTTTGAACTACCCGTGTCACTTATTAACCAACCTA
>LQRL01069650.1:1435-11604 GCA_001703475.1 Hydroides elegans
GCAAAACAAGGGGAAAATGCACAAAATGAGTAAACAATATATATTTTAGTAGCAATTGGATTTTTCAGCTTCGTAAAATAAAATAAATAAGAATAAGGGGTTTATTGGCTACTCCTAAAGAGGCTGTGCATCAAAAAAGGGCACACCATTTTGAAGCTAGAATGTGTATAAAAGAGTAGGGCTCGTGTAAGTTTGTAAAGGCAAAACTGAATAAAATGGAAGAAGACTACATGTATATCAAATGTATACAGTAGTATGTATATTCCTACTTTCTTCAAATAAAGAAAAATGCATATTTTTTTAAAAATATATTTTTCTATTTTACATTCCTTTTTCTAATAAAAATAATTTGTGAAGGAGTGCAGAGTAAACGACTGTGCAACATGAAGACTCAAAAGCGAAGAGCTGTAACTAAATCCCGACTTTCGCTTTAACATTTGTATAAAATAAGAAATCATTTAATGCAACAGCAGCGTTTATGTTTTTCTGTTTCTGCAAATGATTTCTTTTCACCTTTTTCAATAGGCACTACGTTTAAGTTAATTTGACAAGTGATTTCCTAAATAAGAATGCGTTAAGAAAGCTATAAAACATATGGGAAATGAACAAATAAATAGCTACTTAAATAGATTACATAATATCGTTCGATTTTTATCGATATTTGGACAGACATTTCTTATGAGGGGGTAGAAAAGCGGGGATCGCATGGCGCAATGATGAAAACGGACAGAACTAATATGAACAGAGCTATGGACTTTTCTTTCTTACATCATCTATCTGACTAAACTAAATATAAAGGACATGCAGAGTTGAACCTAACGTAAAGTAGACCATGCAGACGCCTTGAAATTGATTTCTTCATTTCTATTCAAAACGTAAACGGGTAAATCATATACATTGAAAACAACGAAATATATATACTTTTATATTTATAATATTTATATGTGAATTGATAAATTCTTTTTTTTTATCTCTCTCTCTGATCATTTGATAGACATTTTGAGACGTGGAATCGCGCTAATTCCCGGGGAAATCCTTTGGTGAACTACTGTAAGGTGAACACTGTGACAAAACAACATTGGATATTGACCGCAACCTCGGTCTGATATTGTATCGCATTTTTTGGTTCGCACACTTACATCGTAGCTAAACGCTTGTTTTGGATAAGTCGCAAATTGGAAATTAAAATCCTGCATTAATGATAGAAAGGATGGTTTAGTACAAAGGTTATTAAATAGCAGAACAAACAATGTGGGTTCTCCGAAGTCACCACAAAACGGTTTATACCTTTTTATTTGCTAGGCATATTAGTTTAACATTTCACAGTCTATATTTTATCGAAATACTTTTGAAGTCTGATTTTTTTCGCAGAAGTAACTGCATTTTATAAAAGAAATAAACGAAAGAAACTTATTTTATCATATGCTCATTTTGACGAAATAAAAGCTAATCAAACTCAATCAAAATAATAAACGTTTTTTTTTCATCTACGATTCTAATCATTCTATCTAGATATGCGAACAAAATAAAGAGATGTTTCAATTCGAGTTGAAATAAAGTTTTTTTTTTTACAAAAGAGCCCTTATTTAGCACCCAAATGTGGCAAAACAGAAGCTAAATTCTGTGCTAAAATCTAGACGACTAAAAAGCGAATCAATCGTTCAAGCCCGAGCAATATACAAAATGATGCAAAAGCTAAGCAGCTTTCAATTTACATCAATCGGCCGAACAAAGTAACGTGATAGTGTTTCCTTAAGTATGAAAGTTTTTTTATCATCAGATTAATATAGGTTTGTTTATGTATTAGTATCGTTACCGTGTTATAAAGGAACGAAATATCAGGGATTATTTGGTGCAGTTTATCAACAAAACATGTAACATAAACGTGCCCTCATAGATAGGAAATGTTTCAATACAAACATACAAATATAGCAATAATCATCAAATCGTAAATTGATTAAGAGACCCTACATTTTAGTCGACAGAAGAAGCCATCCTCCAACTTTAACATTCATAAAATAAGTCCCCTTATAACAAAACATGAAATTAATCAAAGTGAGCATGCGCACTTACTCTAAACCAAATGAAATTAAGGCAACGGAGACGACGAGCAAGTCGAGTAAGTTGAAGAGGCTGCGACAGAACGAGCCCTTGTGCAGCACGAACCCATACGCTATGATCTGTGAATGAAAATAAAGAGCGCGAAAATAAGATTATGAGTTTGTTAAGTATAATTATGGTTTTGGCACAGAGAGTGTGGATTTTTAAATGACCATAATACGAATAATTATCCATATTGACCAAAAATAAAAAATAAAAATATTGATTTTTGAACTACTTCTGTTCCGTTTTTTAACTATTCAAGTTGATATACGGAACCGACGTACCTTTAAAGTGATCTCGAGCGTGAACACACTGGTGAAGAAGTAGTCAAAATACTTCAGAATCTGAGGTAAAAGAAACAATATTTATCAAAATACTTAATATTTATCTTAAATATTTGTTTCTTCATTTTCTGAAAGTTTACGCTTATTAAAAGAATAGCAAAAATTGCGTTTTTTAAATATAAAGACATTACTCTTTATTGATTGCTCAAGTTAAATCTAGATTAGATCCAACAGTAAATTGATTAATGCAATAAATGTTATGTCAAAACCTACCTTGCCTCTTTAATATTAAAAATAAATTTCAAAGAAATATATGCAAAAGAATGTATGGATACATTGTTTTAGTTAGAAATTGTTAATATATGTTCAAACCAACAGTCTGTGTTAAGTTGTTGTTAGCAAACATGATAACAAAAGTTGATAGTTTTAAAACACCGGTGTGGATTAGTTTTAAGATTAGATTGTCATTAAATAATAACGTACACCACGTAAAATGTTTGTAACGATACCCATGAATACACCCTGCAAACGAAAAATCCAAGTTAAATACATCTTGGAATGGCTGAGGGCACACATAATTTATCGAAATTGGTTAACCAAGGTCACGACAAGGATCAAGAGTAGGAATAGAATATCAGAAATTCATATAAGGAAGGTAAGTTGCTTATATAGGCACGGATAAGGCATGGAGACAAGGCAGTCCTTACATGTATATGGTAGTGCTTACATGAAAGCAAGGAATCCTAGGGTAATGGAAAAGGGTAGCTTACATGGTTCACGTCAAGAATCAACCCTGAGCGGATCCTGTTTTCGAGAATTATGTTGCTTATAAGACTGAATGTTGCTTATATGCGCACGTATAATGCTTATATAGAAAGAGCGAGCACGAATAGTGCTGCTTATAAGGAAGGGAATGTTGCTTATATTAAGATAAGTAGGCAGTGTTGCTTACATGGTTACGGTAAGAATCAGCCCTCAGCGGGTCCTCAGCCGCGAGCATTGCGCTGCTTATAAAAGACGGGTATTTGCTTATATAGGCACGGAAATGCTTATATAGGCACGGATAAAGAAGGTAGGCAGGGTTGCTTACATGGTAACGGTAAGATTCGGCCCTGAGCGGGTCATCAGCGGCGAGCATTGCGCTGCTTATAAAAGACGGGTATTTGCTTATATAAGCACTGATATGCTTATATAAGCACGGATAAGGTAAGTAGGCAGGGTTGCTTACATGGTTACAGTAAGAATCGGCCCTGAGCGGGTCCTCAGCGGCGAGCATTGCGCTGCTTATAAAGAAGGGAATGTTGCTTATATAAGCACAGATATGCTTATATAAGCACGGATAAGGTAAGTAGGCAGGGTTGCTTACATGGTTACGGTAAGAATCGGCCCTGAGCGGGTCCTCAGCGGCTAGCATTGCGCTGCATATAAAAGAGGATATTTGCTTATAAAAGCACGGATATGCCTATATAGGCACGGATAGAGAAGGTAGGCTGGGTTGCTTACATGGTTACGGTAAGAATCGGCCCTGAGCGGGTCCTCAGCCGCGAGAATTGCGCTGCTTACAAGGAAGGTAATGCTGCTTATATAAGCACAGATAAGAGAGGGTAGAATTGCTTACATGGTTACGGTAAGAATCGGCCCTGAGCGGGTCCTCAGCGGCGAGCATTGCGCTGCCTATAAAAGAGGATGTTTGCTAATAAAAGCACGGATATGCTTATATAGGCACGGATAGAGAAGGTAGGCAGGGTTGCTTACATGGTTACGGTAGGAATCGGCCCTGAGTGGGTCCTCAGCCGCGAGAATTGCGCTGCTTACAAGGAAGGTAATGCTGCTTATATAAGCACAGATAAGAGAGGGTAGAATTGCTTACATGGTTACGGTAAGCATCGGCCCTGAGCGGGTCCTCAGCGGCGAGCATTGCGCTGCTTATAAAAGAGGATGTTTGCTTATAAAAGCACGGATATGCTCATATAGGCACGGATAGAGAAGGTAGGAAGGGTTGCTTACATGGTTACGGTAAGAATCGGCCCTGAGCGGGTCCTCAGCGGCGAGCATAGTGCTGCTTATCAAAGACGGCTGTTTGCTTATATAGGCAAGGGTTGCTTACATGGTTACGGTAAGAATCGGCCCTGAGCGGGTCCTCAGCCGCGCGCATTGCGCTGCTTATCAAAGACGGTTGTTTGCTTATATAAGCACGAAAATGCTTATATAGGCACGGATAAGGCAAAGTGGTAGGGTTGCTTACATGGTTACGGTAAGAATCGGCCCTGAGTGGGTCCTCAGCCGCAAGCATTGCGCTGCTTATCAAAGACGGTTGTTTGCTTATATAGGCAATGGTTGCTTACATGGTTACGGTAAGAATCGGCCCTGAGCGGGTCCTCAGCGGCGAGCATTGCGCTGCTTATAAAGAAGGGAATGTTTGCTTATATAGGCACTGATAAGAGAAGGAAGGGTTGCTTACATGGTTACGGTAACAATCGGCCCTGAGCGGGTCCTCAGCGGCAAGCATTGCGCTGCTTATCAAGAAGGGAATGTTTGCTTATATAAGCACATAAAAGGAAGGGTTGCTTACATGGTTACGGTAAGAATCGGCCCTGAGTGGGTCCTCAGCGGCAAGCATTGCGCTGCTTATCAAGAAGGGAATGTTTGCTTATATAAGCACATAAAAGGAAGGGTTGCTTACATGGTTACGGTAAGAATCGGCCCTGAGCGGGTCCTCAGCGGCGAGCATTGCGCTGCTGATGAGGATGCACGCGAGGATGATGTTCATGAAGTAAGCGTGGTGAACAATGACGTGGCAGCAGATGCGAATTCTGCAACAGCGGTTGCCAAGCAACACATGCGATGAGGGTTAGCATCAATGTTAGAGTAGGTGCACAATTATTGATGGTCAAATATGAGTAAAAAGCAATTTAGTAAAACATTGGTACATTCATATTGGTTAGAAAGAATCTTTGATTAAATGTGACAAGCGCATACAATGATAAATGGTATTAGCAAAATAGCGATGCAACACTTTCATGTTAAAGAAAATATTGCATTGCCATATGAATGTATTGCTTGCATATTTGAAACACAAAATACTTGTTCAGTTTTAAATAAGTTTATGGCTTACTAGAAGTCATAAAGAAATTTTCATAATTCGTAACAGATTTTGAATGATTGTTCTCAGGTCGTTATCATCGAGTCATTCATTATATGGATCTTGCAAAAAAGTATAATTAGAATTACAAAAGCAAATATATGTTTGTCTGTTATCCAATAACAAACGTCATTTAATTGCCAAAACACTTGTTATGTCGATTCAAATATGTTGACGTGAACATTGTTGTTTTGAACAATTGCGAAGCAAATTAATGAACCCAGTTCAAACGATTTTTTTTACAAAACAAACAAACAATGCTTTCAATGTTTTCAATTATCGTCCGCAAGCATGCCAAAACAGCAAGAATTTGTCCTTTTTGAGGCATTTGAGCACTCTTGAGAGGCAAGTAAAACATCACAAACAATCAGTGAGTTTGCTCTTGGTGAAAACAATGATGCCAGAGTGGGAAAAAGGAACATGACGGTTTGTATTATGAGATGTTAGCAGAGTCCTTGTTATAAGTAACCTGAATGACTTTGATAATCAGTATTAGAATTATATTTCAAAACATCAAATTCAAATTTGCAAACAAGAAAATGCAATAATCATAATCGGTCATGGCAATTATGCTGCAAATAAACAACAGTTAGCTGATTAAATTTGGATCCAGAGAAGTTATGTTAGAAAACGTTGAGGAGTCATGTTAAGTGGTCCTTATTTCGAAGTCGTTTGAGATAACATGCAAAAAATAGATTATTAAACTCTGGAACAAATCTTGGTTCTATGTATTTTGTCTTTCTTTCTTTAATTGAAAGTTCATTGTATACAAATAAAATATATATATATATATAAATGTACCCTGTATATCTAAATACATTATCCAAAACGACTTCGAGTAAAATTGAAACATAGCAAAACAATTGTTAGCAGCATTGCGCCAATTATGACGTTGTTAGCAGGACGCCTGGTTATCCACAGACTGTGTTAGCAACCACTGAAATGTGCAGATTAGAATCGAAACCAACATCAATTGATTAGAATTAACGATAGGGTAGCAGCATTGCAATATAAGGTTATTATTAAATGAAATATTAATGATATGTTTATATTAATCCAATGCATTATTGTGTGATATTCGAGGCAGGAGGCGCGGATGGCAGATGTGGTGTCCCTGTCCTAACCTGGTTCCTCTTTGACCCGCTCTCCACTGGGTCCTCTGCAGCGAGCAGCATGCTACTCACGAGGATGCAAACCAAGATGATGTTGCCGAAGTAATTGTGGTTCACGATCGTAAAGAATAGCACTCGCAACCTGTTTGTAGAGAAATGATCGGCAAGGATGTTGAGAAAGAGGAGAAAATTTAAAGATTGATTATTCACAGATACAACATCTAGACCATCAAAAGTGGGTAAAATATATAATACCATACATGTAGAATACACTATTTGATGGTTTTATTTCATTTTATCTAATTCCTTGAAAAGGTATTCAATTGAATATATATTTAACTATCATATATTTTCAAATATTATCAGTGAACTTCATTGTATAGTTACTGTTCCAGTCATCAGCCTCATAAACTCGTAACTAATAATTCACCAAATTTACCAAATTTAAGTTATTGTTAACATCAATAACAGAAAACGAACAGACAAGACTGCCACAACATACTTGTTGGTGCTGGAGAACACATAAAGCGAGCTGTCGGGCGGGATGGGCTCCGACTTCTTGGGCGTGTGCACCTCGGACATGCGGCGCGGGCGAGCGCCACTGGTGGACAACTTTTCTTCTTCGTCCGTCTCCGCCTCCGTGTCTTCCTCGTTTACTGGGAAAAGATAGTCAAAAGATTTCATTATCAAGGTTAAAGACTGAATTTACAATTGGGTAAATGGCCTTGGTATTGGAAGCTTAATCAGACTCCTCGTTTACTGCGATAATACGGTAGGGGGAATGCTCAATTTGGATAGAATAGGTATGCTCGTTCACTGGTTAAAGCATGGTGGGCTATGTCTCGTTATTGATTTAGATATTGGTATATTGCAGACTGGCATATATCTCAGGTAAATTCATGACGTATTTTTATCTAACGGAAGTTATGAGTGAGTTTTTATACTTCGCACAATATAATTATTACAAGTTTTTTCCTCAAGCTTTACTCAAATCCACCAATCAGCCGATATCACTATCCAACCACAAGTTTATATATCTTTTGTTAACTCACATCCATGCGCCCTAGCATAATCATCTAGCTCGGTGTCAGTGGTGTCGTCCACTTTGAGCTTGTGTTCCGCCATGTACGAGTCAGGCGTCGTCTCGCGGTCGAAGCTATTTGCACCCCTTGAAACGAAACCAAATGAACGTTTATACGTGATGACTTCAATAACTATCTTTTCATCTTGGACCGAGGCACATATGGAAATCAGGTTATCTCCGAAAAGCCATTCGATTCTTTAAATTACCTTAATAACTCCATATATTTTGCAAAAATAATATATCAAACATCTATATTGTATCTTTCAACCTGTTTAATTTTAACAGTGTTTTGTTAAATAGGCATGGTCACATACTTGTGGTTGGCGCGGTTTCGCTTTGGTTTGTGGAAATCGTCCTCGTCGTCCAATTCCCCGTTGTCCGCAGTTCCAACGCCCTCGTCTTCCTCGCCCTCGTCCTGTAGTTGATATAAAAGTGTTACATGTAAAGCCTATATAAAATCAATGTGCTACCCAAACATATAGACTATGGGCATAAAACATCGAAGGTGAGTTAAAGAGACACCGACTGTAGCAGTATACAAGTAAGTGTCTACCTCTCAGGAAACTAAATTCTCAATATCTTCTTTGAATTTCTCTCTGTGAGATGTGTCACATATTTTTAAAACAAAATAGTACTAGTAGGGGTTTAAAAAAGGTCTTTACAGAATATACATCTTTTGTCCTGCCACCTATGTAAATCATCAGCAACAGCGCACCTTAAGTTTGAGGCTGACATCGTTGTTCTCGGCATCTCCACCAGAGGGACTCTTGCTCGACGCCCTCAACTCTCTCGCTTTCTCTTTCTCCTCTTCCTGTTCCTTCTCGGCCTCAGTGAGACTCTCTGCGTCGGCCAAGTTGTCGACGGCGATGGCCAAGAAGACATTCAGGAGGATATCTAAGCTTGGGTCAAGGAGCACAAATGGGGTATGTGTCTTTTGCATGCAATAAATAACAGCATCTCTCTCTCTCTCTCTCAGGCCCGAAAGTCTTATAGATTCAACACGAACACATATAAACGTACTTAGGTCCTCACGTACCGTGTGCGTATACAATAAACATCTATTGGTACATGAACCGGTACGCGGGTTATTTATTTTGAGTCAAAAGGATACAGTTACCACAGATGAAGAGCACCACGAAGTAGAAGAGGACAATGACCCCGATTTTGTTGACGCCGCCGAACGACTCGATGCCGTTGTACATCACCTCGTTCCAGTCCTCGCCTGTCAGGATCTGGAAATACGAAAATCCGGATTATATCAGAGAGTAGAGATCCAAATCAAATAACAAAATAAACAAATGACTCGATGCCGTTGTACATCACCTCGTTCCAGTCCTTGCCAGTCAGGATCTATAGAAAGGGTGATCCAGATTTGATTACAATTGACGTCGAAATATACCCTCAATTTGTTCTAAGTCATACCTTTGTTTAGTACTACATATAGTGTATATACTGTAATCCATTTTGGCAGATGCACATTTATATGATTTGAAATATGATCCTCATTTACCTACACAATAACCGATTTAAACATATATGTGACCCTACTACAAAAGCTGGATTTTGCAAAAAATCTAAAAAAAACCTGAAATACGGCTAAGCCCATATCCATACCTGAAACACCGTTAGCATGGATGCGAAGAAGTCATCGAAGTTGCTCCTCGGTTTGTCCTGCGTCTCGTCAAAGTTGAACTTGCCGCCAAAGACCTGCATTCCCAGCAGCGCGAAGATGACGATGAAGAGAAAGAGAAGCAGCAGCAGCGAGGCGATCGAGCGCATTGAGTTCAACAAGGAGGCGACGAGGTTGCGCAGGGCGGACCAGTATCTGTAACGTGATAAGGGCATAAGTATTAGATTCAAATTATAATAAGAAACATACATTTCTTATTTCTCAAATAAAAAGGGGGTTAATTCACTTAGAAGAAATTGTTGATTGATTTCAATAATAACTAGATGATCTAATACTCGTAGAGTATAATTTATCTTCAATCTTTTCCTCTTTATTCTTTTAAAATATTTTCTATATGTCAAAAATAGATTTCATTTATTCAGACAACCAATTATATAATTTTATAAAAACTAGTTTAATAATTCAGGCAACCAATGATACATATCAAGACCGTGTCTATTTTAATGGGTAGAATTATATGAAGGAAATCCCACGACAACAAAATAATGTTTTTTGAACATTTTAATTTTGCGAAAGGTGTTCGCTTTTTTTTTCAAGCCAGCTGGGCGGTTTCGCCTTTTCTATCCAGCTTGGTCTGAAAAGGAACAGCTTTTGCGAAAAAATTAAATGCTAAATGGAAGAAAATTACCTATCATATCATGCAAACAACAGCTTATCAAATAATGCAAGCAAATTTATCGAATTTCAATTTAATTACTGTCACTAATTATTGTGAAAATAATAAAAAAATACAATAAAGGTGTTCCTCCTACCC
>LQRL01069651.1:3840-14860 GCA_001703475.1 Hydroides elegans
AACCACAGGTTTGATGGCAGATCCGTGATCCAGAATTACTCATATAACCACACTGTCTTTTCTATAAAAGCTAATATTCGGGTCAACGTGATTTCGCCCTCGTCATAGTACTTTCCTGCTTACTTTATTCACGAAGCTAAAACACCTTCCAGAAAGGAGAAAGATTAGCAAGGCGTGATCTAATTCAGTGTAAAACGAGCGGAAGTTATGTGTACTGTATAAATTAAAGCTACATAATTGCCGGTTTAAGTCGAAGCTAGTTTGTATTTATAATATTTAGGTAAGTTTGTTTTTCATTGGTTTTTTTTTTGTATTATATCGTATAGCTTGTAAATGAGTTGTATTTTAATGTTTGTTTTCTACACTTTGGTACGATTCATATATAGTATAATCATGGAGAAAAACTTTGACCGTCCATTTGGTTTGATATATTGTCTATGTTTATTGTTTATATTGTTTGATTTATTTATATGTTTATTGTATACAATAAGCAGTTAAGGTCCTTCGATCAGTTCCAAGCATGGCGCTTCCATCTCGAGGTGCATGTCTGGATATTATTTGCGTTCTCGTCTTCTTCCCCTCATACGAAGCTGCTTCTGAATATGTGAGGTAAGTTATTGAAAAATTGGAAATGGAAAAGTGATCATTTCGCTTAATATTAAATGTAGATTTGCATTTTTATATCCAAGTCACGGACGGGGCAGTTTTGGTAGATTTCCACTTCACATTTACCCGGTGTCATCATCCATAACGCCATAAATAAGGTTTCGTGTTTAAAAAAAAACGATTAGGCTGCTATGGCTGACGATATCTTATTTTTGACATTTTTGAAACCAAAACAGGCCCGAAGGGACAGTTCCCTGCCACACCACATCAGACTGCATGGAAAACTACTATTGCGCTGTACCGGAAGTAAATCAAGGCCTCTGTGTGCCCTGCGCTTCCGTTTGTTTGTTCGACAGCCAAGCGCATCCATCTCCCAATTGCAACTACCTGTGTCCAAGTGAGAATGTTTTTTATTTATATAACATTCAAAATAAATAAAGAGGAAACAAAATGTTTAAAATCGGTTGATGCAGATAAAGTATTCGAACAGTGAAATAACAAAGTTGATTAATAATGTTAATGATTTGCAATTCGATGAAAACGTTTGACAATAATTTTTTTGTTGTTACTGCTAAATTAATTATGTACATACATGTACATGTATCTGTATCTTAACAATCCACTCGAAAACGAACACATTTACTGCGTCGCAATAGCACGTCATCCCACTCGAAAGGGTCGTTTCCGCGACACCTTATTCAGGCATGGGGTTATATTGACGTTCGAACAAAAGGAAATTATCTTAACGTCCGTTTATATCCCGACGTTATACGAACGCATTTTTTACGTCTGGCTTCGTTACGGCGCCACGATGACTCTGTTTCTATAAAGACATAGAAAAAAACTGGTTTGTATTAGCCAAAAAGAATACGTCCTATCGTCCTACGAGTGGAATATTAAATCGCAAATACAGATGGACGTCATTCTTACGCTGTGATCGACGCCCCAAAATGCACATGATACTAAATAAAACATTATCTCAACGTTGCTCGGCATTCTTGCCTAGATGGAATTGGCCCTGTTTCATTTGTGTTAATTTCGAAAAGCCAAGAATTATAATCATTGTTGTGATGTATTGTTGTTATCGATATGGTAGCGTTCGCTCAAGTATCAAATGCATTGGCGTCTTATCAAATATATGTATCCAGATCCGGTTATTGAGAGCAAACAACACGTCATAGTTCAACTGGGGGATTTCTTCCTTGAGTGTGATCTATATTTAGCTTATAAGAAGAGTACCCCACGAGCTATTCCTCACAAAAGGTGTTCCCCAGCAAATCTCAGCTGGCTTGGAGATTTTGAGGAAATTCTTTCTAGCTTGGAGATTTATGCATTTCGAGGAACACCTTTTTTGATAATTTCTTTATTTTGTATTAATTTATGAGAATGATTAATTGCAAATTAATTGTAATTGATTGAAATGATCTTATAACCTGTAATTTGTTTTTCATGATAGGTGATTTGGTTATATTCACAAATTTAATTTTTGTAAAAGGTGTTCCTTTTCTGTTCCAAGCTGGCTAGAAAAGGAGGAACAGCTCAGCTGGCTTGGAAAAAATGATCACCTTTTTGCAAAATATTTTTGTTCAAAAAGTAGTATTTTGTGGTTTTTCGTATAAGTAAACCTGTTTAAATGTGATTCAACCACTTTTTGACAAATGTGTCGTGGGGTGCCCTTCTTATAACCATGTTTTGTTGCATGTTGTCAATATTACCATGCCTACATAAACTAAAAGTCACGATACATAACTGATCGTACCTTATTTATTGCTAAAAGAAAAGCCAATCAATATGATTCGCAACACAAAATAAATGCACGTACTTAATCAAACCTTAGATGTATTTCCTTATTTCTTTAGTCCGAATTAATGAGCTATGACACGAGAAGCGCTATAAAATGTATGAGGGATCCTAAGTCACGTTCACCCGAAACAGGCCAAAAAAGCTCGATACCGATTTGTTATGTATTTTATACTAGTGTCAATAGATAAGTATAGCGCGAAATGTTTGTATTTGAAGTATGAGCAATTAAATTCAAGTGACATTGGTATACAATTCATAATACATGTACATCGGGTTGAACCTCATTTGCCTACTTTGTGTGAACGCGACATAAGATCTCTCATTAAATTTACATTTCGTTAAAGGTAATTTCTACTGTAATTTATCTACCTAGGCTCGTATTAGGCCTAGAAGTCCTTTCTCAAAAAATGCGAAAACAATTCAATTTTCTTTCGCAAATACATAATATAGACTCAAGTCTTAATATCGCCAGATTATCCCCAAGTCTATTTTACAATATGTAGTTGCTACTTACGATATAACGACCAGCCGTGGTCTTGAATGGGCGCCTATGATGGGCGCCAACCATTCGCTCTTATTTGTTAAACCACATATAAAGTGCCACCACTTTTCGCTTTCCCGGTACACTATTTTATGGATCTACGCCTGGGGACATCCTCCAACCATCACATACGTTTCGAAATCAGTCTTTTTCCTAATTTGTGACCTTTTTGAATGTCTCCTTTCATATTTCAGATTTCCATTTTCCCCAACTTGAATCTGAACCAAGACCGCGCGACGCATCTGAAGAAAATTCAGAATCGAACCGCAATGCTCCCTTTCACTGTCCATTGGTTCACACAGCGACTTACAGCCACGCGTATAGCACTGAACGATCTGGAAAGCCATGGTTTATCGTGGTCGCCTTAGCAATCGTATTTATAGCGTTTTTGGCCTTAATAGCATTCAGCCTGGATAGAACGTTTCGAAGCAACGTGTTACGTCGATTACGTATAAATAAATGCGTGCCACCCATGGGCCATAGGAGTGCTCAAATCGGTCATAATGACCGTGACCATGTGAACAACTCGATTGCGACGCGAAACGAGCAAAGTCGACCCTTGAATGTTGAATCAATCCATCTACAGCGAAATCTGGTTTACGAAACGATTCATGTAGTTTTAAAGATGCCAAAGAATAGTCCGGGAAACAAACGAAGAGGTACATTCACAAGCTGCGACGGTACCGATGTCTTAATTGCTACAAATAGTGATGATACCATACCTAAGCGACTGAGGCTTGAACCGCCCTATGACCAAAAAGAATCGCGGAAAATGGACCGATACGAGCCACACAGACATGTCCAAAATCAGCCACGGTCATTCGAGCAAAATGAACGACGAATCTACCGCCCGATGTCGGATAAGCGATATGAATCACGAACGTGTGACGACCAAAATACGCCATGTAACAAACATGAGCAAATGATACACCACTCACTACCCCCTATGAGAGATGAAGCACCGTCTCCGAATATGCATTACGATCGTCAGAGCCCAGATATGGCAGGATATATTACCGATTATTCGAGTAGCGACGGATCGCGAATTAGGCTACCTTGTTATTCTGGAGGACAGAAAGTTACATGGGGACAGGGCAATGATGTGGAGAGTGCACATTTATTGGAAACATCGCAAGGTATGACTTAAAGTTATGACTATAAAATTTATTTTATAATTTGATATCTCCAGTAATGAATATCCCAGCAGGAGCGTTTCGTTACGCCGACTGGAATATACATTGTTCAATCCATTCAAATTGAATTTTTTTAACATGACAGAAATAAGTAAGACAGAATCAAATACATAACTAATACTCATGTTATTTTTAGCGGGCACTTACATTGCCCAGTCATATTCGATGCATTGCGAAGACAGCAATAATGTGCAAGATCTGAAAGCTGTTCCATGCGGTAAGCATATGAAAAAAAACACTTTTGAAACAGAAAAATATCAAATATTTATGAATTTGCTGTTTGTCTTTGCTTTAAAAAATGTTTTCATTTAAAATAAATCAGCATGAGTTTATGACACATGAATAGGAGTATCATAAATAATATGAATTCGTAGAACCTGCTGTTAATGGTAAAGATGATTCAATAAAAACCCATACAACAACTTAAAACACGGATTTTATATCCCTATTTGGTTTCGTTTTCCTTTTTTTCAAATCCAACAAGGTTTCCATTGCTCTGGCCATGAGAGCAATGCCACTCCAGATGCCGACTGTCTGAGCTCAAACCCGGAGCTCTATTCCAAGACCCCTCCTATCGAATGTGAGGGAAGCTTTCACAAAGTGCACCCATATGAGGAAAGATTGCTCATGGATCAAATCATAAGCTCACTTACAGACCTACGAGACAGAACAGGTTAATAATGTACTATATTAATAAATCAATTCATTTTTCACCGAAAAGTTTTCAATAAGAACCACATGTATTACGCCATTGTAAAATAATTCTAAATTCATGTTTTTAGGATTAATTTTTACATGTTTCAAATTTAACTAAACGGTAAAAAATACAATATATATCCAAATATTTTCATGTTTGATAAAAATTAAAGTGGCGTATATATTCCTTTGTATAGCTTATAAGACCGATTTTAATATTGTGTTGCCCTTGATATAAAGTTTTCAATTTTAGATTACCCAATAGAATGTGAAGGGAGTATTCACTCACAACATCCACAGCAAGAACGATTTCTTCCTGGTCCTAATACCGGTATTTGTTTGACAAAAAGTCAATGACTATCATGTATAATTCTACTACTATTCCTTTCTATTATTGGTCCATTATTGGTTCAAAAACGGACTTTAGATAGGGTCAGATGGCAAACTTGATCAAATAATATTTTGTAAATTCAATTATTGGATTTACCTCCTGTTCTATTATGCATCACTTAATTCAAAAACACAATCTTCTTGATTTAATGTAAATATAACACAATGCGCTTTAATCTAAATTTTATTGTGAGCTTAGATGTTTTGATATTAATATTTTTGTATCTTTTTCAATTTTGCTTGTAAAATGTATTTCTATATTGATTGTGACAGGTTGGCGTAAATGTACTGAAAATAGCAGTTCCTCTTCGTGATGTAACAATATATTGTCGAGACATATTTGGAGCATACCACTACTGATATCATCGCATATGTTGCTGAATTAAGTTTTAAGATTTGAACTTTGTATATGTTAGATAAAAATTAGTTAATGAAACATGTATTTCGGTTGTCCATTAGGTTGATCCTTACTGCTCTTGTAATATTGATATAATATGATGCTTCAGAAATTGCTATCCAAAACAAAATAAGTAAAAGACACTGCGGCCTCTTTGACATCTAGAACTTCGGTCCCTTCGTATAATATAAATGATAGAACAGTATCTCAACCAGTATCATTCCATAAAATGTGAATGTTAGTGAATTATTCACAATTTAAACTCAAAATTATCATCATCCAAATTATTCCAACTCATTTCTTCTATTTTTGAAGAGTCTTAGTAAAACAGTAAAATGTGTTTCCCACATTTGATATTTTATGCAGTTGTTTGTTTTTTTTTTCATTAAAATTAGAATAACTTGTTATGATATAGAGTCAAAAGAGTGAAACATAACAATAACCCTTTCAATATTATCTTCATAAATCTGTTTAATTCTACGCACAAAACAGGAGTACCCAGCGATTTATTCGGTGAAATATCTATTCTTTTCCAAATTCTATCTTGCTAGCATTTTCTCAGAACAGAATATATATAACATTGCATTTCAGATAATTTGTATTTCCTGGCATTTTATAAGAATAAAACCCAAGACATAAGTATGTTTCTAAAAGCCTAAACAATCTTTGGTTTCAACTAAAAATGGGGTTGATGCATAGAATATCACCGAGATCAATTGTCCATATAAGATAAATATAACAAAGCACAACAACGTAGCTTATTTATTCAATACCGTAAAAATAATGTTTCAATATTTAAATGCTTAATCTGCTGGCAGTTGTGTACAAAGTTGCTGGCACAATATTTTCTTTGTTCCTGGCTGGCAAATTAAGAATAAAAGCATTCCTTAAGTATAAATAATTATGAGGTTTAAAAATGTTTAGAATTAATTTCATGCCAATTGAGTAAAATGAGACACTAATTATATAATAGCCCGTTCGGTACTCCTGAAAAAAACTTTTGATAATAATTGAATAGTTGGCTAATCCAACTTTGATCCAAATAAAAAGGCACTGAAAAGGGCCGAAGTGGTAGGGGCGGAAGTGTCCAACAAAGCACAACAACGCACAACAAAGCACAACAACGTAGCTTATTTATTCAATACCGTAAAAATAATGTTTCAATATTTAAATGCTTAATCTGCTGGCAGTTGTGTACAAAGTTGCTGGCACAATATTTTCTTTGTTCCTGGCTGGCAAATTAAGAATAAAAGCATTCCTTAAGTATAAATAATTATGAGGTTTAAAAATGTTTAGAATTAATTTCATGCCAATTGAGTAAAATAAGACACTAATTATATAATAGCCCGTTCGGTACTCCTGAAAAAAAAACTTTTGATGATAATTGAATAGTTGGCTAATCCAACTTTGATCCAAATAAAAAGGCACTGAAAAGGGCCGAAGTGGTAGGGGCGGAAGTGTCCACTCCTCCCTCCCTCCCCCCACCCCCCATTACTTATTTTAGATCTATTTAAATGAGTAGTGTAAATTGCTTGAACTTTATATTATTGTAGGTTAAATATACAGTCAGGCATTTGAAAATCGATTTTATGCAAAGCATATATCTGAGTTGATATCCGACATTACATTATAAACCAACTATATTTATAACTTCTTATATATAAAGCTAATACAGTGAAACCTGCTTAATCCGGACATCTGGGGGACTGAGCAAAACTGTCCGGTTTAGCGAGGTGTCCGGTCTAAGCAGGTTGATAGCCTTTTCGTCAATTTATTGTAAATAACTGAGGTTTTTCAGTGTTTGTGGAGATAAGAATTGGAGGTAACAATTAAGTGATAGATGCGAACAATTTTCTATCATTTTGTGTATAATTAGATCATTTAAAACGTAAGCAAAAACATTTTCTTTTTTAACTCTTTTTTTACACCCTTGTATCAAACATATACATTCAAATAAGCAACATACATCTCATGGAACCATTGTTACTCCACACAAGTGTTCACTAGACATCTGAAATTGTATGAACATGTTCAAAATATCAGGGAAAGTGTTCAATGAGCATCTGAAAATACAAACATAAATAACATACGTTCGTGTACCTACTCTTGACCAAAAAATCTATCCAAAGTTAACTGTTCACTATGAGTTCTTGTGGTCTGATAGTCGTGCGCGGCGTCTCGAAGGGAATATAACAGTTCGGTCATCGTTGGGATATCCCTAGCTGCTGAAAAATGAAGCAGCTTCTCGATGTTATTGCAAACGTCTGCGGTGATGTAGAGAGGGACTTTGTCGGTGCTGGAAGCTCATCGTCGCAGCTCTCTGTCGGGATTTGACGTTGCGAGTCAAATGTGACGTCATGTGACGTCGGCTGTCGGAGCTCTTCGACAAGGCGGTTCTCCCATCCTTCCTCGAGCTGCTCACAAGACGGTGCCTGTGCGTCGATATCGAGGTACTCGTGGAGCTGCAGGAGCTCCTCGGAATGTGGTAAGGAGTTCAACAGCAACGTCACTTCTCGATCGAGCTGCTCCAACATGCTGTTACCCGATCCCGTACATGCACCGAAACCACAGCGAGCACAACACTTGGTAACAGTGTCTGAAGCGATTTCTTTCATATAAAAACTGATCCAGTAGCAGGCATCCAGTACCGTGATTTATTTCACGGCGGTTTCAAGGGTAGGGCCAGGTGTTTCCAGAACGTGCAGGGTATGTCGAAGAACCCGCTTTTGGTACTGTGTCTTCAGGTTCTGGACGATCCCCTGGTCCATCGGTTGGAAATGTGACGTTTGTTGGCAGGGAAGAATACAAGCTCGATGTTGGTTAGTTCAATATCTTTTGGATGTGAAGGTGCATTATCCAGAAACAGCAGAATGTGTCGATTCTGGAGTCGCATCTTCTTGTCGAGAGCTCCGTTGTCAACCAGGCCTTTCTGCTGCTCTTCCATGTACTGGCAAAGACGCGGTAGTGATGTTTCGGAAGGCTCCGGGACGCGCTGCTTTCCCAATGACTAGAGGTTTTTTTTCAATTTCATCTTTCACATTTGCACAAAGAGCAACCGTGATACGATCTTTGATTGTTTTATTCCAACAGATTCGGTGCCTTCGAGGTTCAATGTTTTGTTTGGAAGCGCACGGAAGAATAGTCCAGTTTCATCCATATTGAACACATTTTCGGGATTATATCCCTCAATCAAAATGTGAACCGTTTCTTTCCAATTATCCACTACATCAATAGCACATTCACCAGAAACTGATTGAAATCGAATATTGAAATGTTTTGAAGATTTTCTAGCCAACCATTTGAACATTTGAATTCATCAAACCCTAATTGCTTTGTAAATTTCACTGCTTGTGCTTGAGGTAACGGGCCAGACACAGGTATCTTTTGTGTTCTGACTCGAGTAAACTAAGCATAAACAGCTTTGCTTAGTTCTTCACTGAATGAGGCTTTGTTCAATCGCTTTGCCTTCGGTTTTTCAATTTCCTCAAATTGCTCCAAATAAGCATTTTTCTTTTTCAAAATGTCAGACACCGTGTTTATACCACATTGAAATTGATCTGCTAACTTTCGAACTGATTGACTATTAATGGCCTTGATTAATTTGACCTTATCAGACAAGCTTTATTCAACTCTTTTTCTTTTTGAAGCCATTGTTATTGTATTCTAATATCGCTAATTGAATTGTGAGGGTCCGTAAAAAAAATCACTGATTTTATAGTCAAAAATATTCGACATCATGTCAAAATCAGTGAATGATGTGAATGATGGGCCCTGTGAACGTTTGAAGCTACATATTTAACGGGGTGTGTTTTCATGACAATAAACTGCCTATTCAATATCATAAAACTAATGTTTTCGATGTCCCTCTTAAAAGGACACAATGCATAACGATACACTGACTGTAGGGACCCTTTTTTTCATTTGAGACCCATAGAACAAGGCAATCAAGGATCTTCGATCCCCTTCCCTCTATACTTTGTTGCTAAAACACAGTGCAATCAGTATTCACCACAAAGATAATGTTCAATTAATCCGCGTTTATGTTTAAACTAATGCAATTTGAATTTTGTATAAGAACAATTAGGGATTCAGTGCAATGTGTGCTTACGAGGAGCTTTTACAACACTAAAACCTCTATATGCGTGATTGATGATGAATTTCTACAACAGCAAAAATACTGTCCGGTTTATACAAGTAAAAAGCCTATATAGTTCAATTATTGGTTACAAATTTGGTGTCCGATGTCAGAAAAAGTGAGGTGTCCAGATTAAGCATGTTTTAAATGGTATAAAACAGTGATAAATAAAACGGGACTGAAAAAAGTGTCCGCTTTAGCGAGGTGTCCGGTCTATCGAGGTGTCTAGTTCTAAAGTTTCTCTGTATGTGGCAATGTTTGTACCTGTCTTAGATGTGACACCTCATCTTATTTGCACATTAAATTGGTTGAAACATTTACTTATACAATGTGTAAAATAATGCAAAAAAATTAATATAGAAATATTCTATGAAGATAGTTTCTGAATAAGCTCTTGAGTTTGAAGTTGGCATACTTTCCATTCATATAACTGTATATTCTTGGAAAGAGTTTTGATTAATCAATTAAGGGATTACAATAATTGTTTTTCATATTTTGATATTGATTAACACATCATAGATACACACATAAACGAATTTGTTCAAATAATATTTACTCGCCAAGGATTGATACTGCACATTACTAAGCTACAATGACAGTCTTGCCGTCGTGAAAAGTTATGAAAAGTCTTATAATATCATCAGGACCGCCGTGAACGAAGTGATAGACGAAATCAGAACATTGAACTTAAACGTGCCAAAGAACGGTTTATATCACCTCCACGCGGTCATGGGACAAAAGCCCTCCCGGTCATAAGCCCTCTTATTACATACCTGAAAATTATTTTATAAAGAAATGATAAGGAAACGCAGGGCCATACGCCCGGGCCGTAAATCGCCGTACGGACCAGTGCCGTGGAAACCCAGTGAGCACGCATAGCCCCATCCGCAAAGGGCGCAGTAATTTTATTTCGACAGGTTAAAATATAAAATACTTGTACATGTACTTTACATAGACACCTGTTTAAACTGACACGTGTTAAGCAAGATAGACAATAAATTAATTTTAATCCAAATTAATTTTAATCCAAATTAAATCGCTCTTTTTAGCTTTTAAAATTAAATAATAAGTGTTGTTGAAATTATTTTCGGCAAAATATAGATAACAAATAACCATACATAGTCAAGTGTCTTTCTTTTTTTACTTTTATTTAAAAGATGCAATAGCAAATGTAGCCTGTGTAAAAATCATGAAACCCTTCACCATGTATTAAATAATTGCAATATAATGTTAGATAGATACACATGGCGTCATAACTC
>LQRL01069658.1:2485-14927 GCA_001703475.1 Hydroides elegans
ATTAATACACATATAAACCAAGGTCTGAAGTCGTGCCTCGTCATGATGTCATCGCGATCGGTTGAAAATCGATTTTGGAGCACTTTAAAAAGGAGCGGAAAGTTCATATTCAGATGAGGAAATGTGGGTGATAATATAGGATATCATCATTTAAGTACGTGGTATGCTTACTATATAAGCAAACATGCTTATATAAGCATATTATTTTTTAGATAAGTGAAATGATATTCTTTTTTCACTTGTCTCGTCAGCTACCATCCGAAAACATTGAGCGTGTGATTTTATAAGCAATCATGCTTCATGATTAATTTGCTGATTTAAGCATGATTGCTTATGAATATTCATTTAAAGGCAATCATGCTTATATCAGCATATTAATCAGCAAATTAATAGAGATGTGTTAACACCTATCTGGGGAGCCTGGTGCATTTGGAATTGGCTTACAAAAGTAATCGTGCTTATATAAGCATATTTGCTATGTAAGTTAAATGATATATTTATTTCACTGGCCTTGTCAGCTGCGTCTCTAAAGTATCTGGGATGTGCTTATATAATCAAAATTTAATGTAATAAAATTATCTTTTTACTTCACTGGCCTGGCCTCTCAAAGGCATTTTGGATGTGCTATATGAGCTCGTGCTTATAAAAGCATATTTCCTTTAATTTATAAATTGAGGATTCTTTTGCCAACTGGTCTCAAAACATGTCTTCAGAAAGAAGTGAGTGATGATGCAAGATGTTACTCTGTTTTTCTTTCATCACATGATCTTGTTTATTCGCAAAATAGTTCGTCATTTCCAAGGTTAATTTTAGTTAAAACTGACCATCCTGCATATACGAATTGTTCACGGGGGATCCAAGGTCACTGACCTTCTAGTTATGGATTTGCTCTTGATGACAATCGAATCACTGTGGTCACCATGGTGGACTTCGCCATTTCCGCCTAATTTGGTATTCTATATAGTAGAAACTCGTAGCGACAAACCATTCTCCTATCACAGTGTTTTTACATGGTCACCTCATTATGGCCATATTTTTAGTTATAAGCCGATTCCATGTTCTATATGTTTTTTTTCTAATCAATTGCTTTTGGATGATACTGATTTATATCAATTTACATTTATATATGGAAAACTAGAGCGAGTGGTAAGACCGTTCAAACATCTTACATATATATATATTGTACCCTGCGTATTTCTTGGCAATTCACAGTTTGCATCTTAATTTGTTTGTGTGTTGTAGTTCCATTGACCAGACGAAACGTCAACCGATTTTTTAAGACGCAGCACTTCCGTTTCGAAGTAACGCGGCTTCAGTTGGCATCATACTTAAACGATTTAACAAAAGTAAAGCGATGCATACGACTCGGTGCAAATATAAATATTGAAACTAAAAAAAAAGGCATGACTCCATTGATGTTTGCTATTCAATCCAAATCAAATACAATAGAAATAATCGAGCTGCTCATTCAAAATGGAGCTAACGTGAACGCACGTAGATCGGATGGATACACACCATTGTTGTACGCAGTAATGCGAGATTCACCAGAGATAGTAGAATTACTTTTAGATAACAAGGCCCGCATCGATATACGTGATTCATATCAAGGAACAGCACTTTATAATGCCATCAAATTTAAAAAATTCAATGCAGCAAAAATACTTATCACAAGGGGAAGCAATGTTAATGTGTCAACAGTTAAAAGAAACACACCACTCATCGCTTCTGCAGGACATACAACAGGTAATGAAATAACACGTATGCTTTTAGATAGAAAAGCTAATGTGAATGATCAAAATGAAGCAGGATTAACCCCATTGTTGGCCGCCATATCTTCTAAAAATATCAGAACAGTTAAGATGTTATTAGCCAGCAATGCAAATGTAAACATGGAGAACATTCAAAACACAACTCCCCTAATAGAAGCCGTCAAATGTGGAGTAATTTCCATTGTAGAAGAATTGATAAAACACAAGGCTGATCTCGAATTATTTGACAATGAATCAAAAACTGCCCTGTTTCATGCTACTGAGATAAATTCTGTTAATATTGTCAAGCTTTTAGTGAAAAGTGGAGCTAATGTAGAACATCGAAAAAGGGGTAATGAGACAATCATGGGATTCGCTAAACGCGCAAAAGCAACTGATGTAATCAAATATCTTGAAACCAGTATCCTATCCAAAAAAAATATTAAAAAGGCACGACAAAGACGGGAACAAGGCAAGAGAAACAATGAACCGAGATTAAGGTCTCGATCCCCCGACCCTAAATACGAGCCTGAAGCAGAGGCAGTTCATCTATCTAGCATTGAACATAAACATTTACCTGATGAAACCACTACCGATAACCAAGACGTTAGACTGCCGATGTCTGGAGTAGAATCATCCAAAGCCACATTGCCCACCAACCAATCAACTAGTTTTACAGAGGACATCACAGGCAATAAATCTTCTGATTCAAATGATGAACAGTCCGATACTCCATCACATGATCCGGAAGATAAAGAAGTTTGCGCGTCGAATACCAACTTCCAAATTTCTACGCAGCAGCATAATACAGCTACTACACAAAATACCTTATCTACAAATGCAGATCGTCTTATTTCCTCCTACAGAAACCAAAGGAGTTTAATGGCTACAGGTTCCGATACAGACTCGGATGTGCTTGATGTTGATGCCATGATGAGGAAAACGGAGGAAAGAGCAGACGTCGAAAAAGGAAAATTAAATCAGAAGAAAATGAAGTACAAAGAACTATTTGAAAGGGAAATGGAGCTCCTTTGTCTCAGTGATGAAGCCGGTATGCATATTTAATTGTTTCATATTTCTATTAACTATTTTACCTTATTTTGTATCAGTATCTCTAGTAATGGAGTTAAACCTTTTATTTTGTGCGTTTGATAGCCGTAATAAACATTATATTTTAATTTCAGATATATTTGATGATGAATTAATGCTTGAGCTGACAAAATACATTGGCGAAAAACATCTTCAACTGGGAATAGCATTAGGAATAAGAGAAGTCGATATTCAGAATATCATGCTAGATAATAGATTTATACGGGATGTGCATATCAAAATCTTGATTGTAAGTATAAAGTAGTCTTCAATATTTAAGTTTAAAACAGTCTTAAGGCCAGTGTGCCACAACTTGCACGAGTATCATGTCAAACAACACTCGTACAGACAAAACGAGAGTCTCATATCACTTAGGCGAGACCCTGGTAATCGAAACGTACTGAAACAAAGACAGTTATAGTCTATTTGCTCAGGATTATCCAATCGCTATGATAATACTCCCGATAAAAAATAAACAATGTATTTTGTGACAAAAAATCAAGTAACCATTACAAGGACTGATCATATAATGTTAAAAGCAAATGTTAAATTTCTAGTAAGTCAGAGTGCAGGTAATACATATCTTTAGCAATGAATTTATTCTTATCAATATAATGGTGTATAAATTAGTATCCAAAATAATATAGCGACCACTGTGTGTCGGTTTGATTATTACGTCACAATCACAAGTTCCCCACAAAAGCGACTGCAAGCGCAATCTTAAATTGTAAAGAGCAACACATGTGATGTTTTGATTATGACGTCACAACGACATTCTCAATTGGGAAATAACAGGCCTTGAAAATACAGACAATTTAATAAGATCACATTTGTCCGTTTACGAGACTATTAGACTTCGATTGTAGTTGTTTCATTTATGTTCCGAAATGTGTGATATACTGCATTTAAAGGATGCTGTAACCCTGATATCAAACCGTATTTCGTGTATTTGCATCACAATTGAAGAGCTGCATGCACTTCTACTTGAGCATAATTCCATGATGACTCAGTCCTACGACCAGCGTTTTTATATTGTCTAGCCAACAGACATTTTTATAATAATGATCAACTAAAAATGCTTCAGTTCTTAAACAGTCAATTTAGGACAAAATGTTGCACTTAGCCCAATAATTATTTGACACATTGTGTGAGACATTTTAGGAAAGAAGTAAGTTTTAGCCGATCTGTGTAACAAATTATGGTGATAAATAAAACGAAGTTTTACATCTCAACTTGTGAGCCTTGATGTAATACTTTGACATATACCATGATTACCGGTGTATAACACGCACCGGTGTGTAACCCGCACCCCATGAAAATCAAGAATTATGTTGGGAAATCCGGTGTATGACCCGCATTGTATTTTTTTTACCCTATAACCCCATGCAAAAACTTTGTATGTTTTAAGATATTATTTTTTCCCTTATAAAGCCTATAAAAAATAGTAAAAGGCTAAATGACAGATTTTAACCGATATTGTATCGATGAATTATTACAAAATTGAACCCTATTCTACATGAAAATCCAAAATCAAGCGTTTTATGTTTTTCAAATCGGTGTATTACCCGCACCGTTTTATAACCCGCACCCGGGTGTTTTGTTTGTAAAATCGGTATATAACCCACGGGTTATACACCGGTTATTACGGTACTTACATGATACAGTGGTTGTAGGATTGGCGAAATAAGAACGCAAACAAATCTAATTTGAGCAAATTCTACAGACTGATTTTGGCCTTTGAGAAAGTTGATATTACGAATGCAGCAGGGATCGTGTGCACATATTGGAGGATGAAATATTCAAATGTATGTTACCGGTAATTGATTTCACTCATAATCCATAATATTTTTGAGAGTATACCTTAAACAGCATGTATTTCTATTATACAGTTAAATAATTAAATGTTTTGTTGCATACTTTATATGTGATAGTTTGTTGGTATAATTGAAAAATGCGACTGTATCGTTCTTTTTTTAAATTTCATCAGGATGCTCAGAGTTCCCGAGAATCTACCTTCATAATGAGAACACCACGACTATAATTTGCATTAACCGTCACTTATCTGATGTTATTTTAATTTCAAAGGATCGATACGTCTTTTAAATAGTGAAGCATGAGGAAACGATGTATTTCGAATTTATTATATTAACTTATTCCGAGTTCTAATGTAACTGGACATTTCGATTTTCGAAATTAGATGATTGGTAGAGACGGGAACTATTTTGCATAGGATACATAATGTCTTAAATATAGGAGCCATATAATATTGAACTGTATTAATGAACTATACATTATATAAATATGTATGTGCTGGACTTTTTTTTCAATTTACATGAGATAATAAAAGCAACAAATATTTCATTTGAGTTAAATTACCCAATTCAGGGTTCGTACGCTCGAGCGAGAAAAAAATTCAAGCACTTTTCAATTTTTTTCAAGCACTTTTCGACAGCCATTTACTTTGATCCAGACCAATTTCAACGATTTTTACAATGACTATAAACATGTCATCTATTAAGGATAGTTTTACTATCATTACTTATTTATTGAATCCCGTTTTCCGTAATTCAAGCAGCATGTTCCCACTCAGATACAAGGAATGAAATATCGCCAACTGTGACTTGATCATTTATGCCAAATTTGTACATGGGATATGCCATAGAGAACAACATACAGTCTGTCTTAAATAATGGGTGGGGCTATGTTCTAAGACCCCCCAGGGCCGAACCGGAAGAGCAAGGTCGGTCAAAAAAGGAGGTGCACATCTTCAATATATAAATAATCGATTCCAAAAGGTTTCAGGTTGATTGGTTGAAAACCATAGGACGAGTTCATTACACAAAACATAGCATATATCTGTGAAATGCTGTGGGTGGGGCTATGTTCTAAGACCCCCCGGGGCCGAACCGGAAAAGCCAGGTCGGTCAAAAGGGGAGGTGCACATCTTCAATCTATATATAATCGATCCCAAAAGGTTTTACGTTGATCGGTTGAAACCCCTAGGACAAGTTCATTACACAAAACATCTTACAATTTTGCGTACGTCGGACGGACGCCGGACGGATGGACGGACGGACTGACGGACGAACACCACCTCCAACTCAGAACTTTCAATTATACCAAAAGTCGTTTTGATACCCATAGATACCATTTCCGGTGAAAACAGAAAATGCACGCACGGACAGGGCAAAACCTATATGGCCCTCTGACTATAGTCAGGCGGGCCATAAAAACAAGTTTTACATCAGCATTTTTTTTACAAATAGCGTGGTAGGATCTGTGATATAAATACGTTACACTCATAAATATGAATATATCTTAACGTTTATAACAAGCGTGTCAAAGACCGTGTGCCGCACACACACAACTCCTTTCCACGCTGCTTAAAAAAAGCGGACTGTTCAATTCAACATTTGCATTTACGTGTCTCAACCATTATTTATATGTCATGGTCTTAAAAAGCAAACTTGAAATTTGTACAAATTATATCTGCAGCAACAATATTGTTTGTTCATTCCTTACAAAGAGTATAGTGACACTTGCACCTTTTTTTTGTTGAATCCATGTTAGAACCAATGGTCTTGAGATCTTGAGATATTCGAAAGACACTAGCGACAGAGCTCACGTGGTCGATCTGTAATCCCCTAAGACACAATTTCAAAACCTCGTTATCTGGTTGATTATTATTCGTATTTATCAAAATATCAGTTAATATCAGCTAAATTGTAAAACACACGTGACCTTGCATTTTCTAGTGTTCTAGGAAATTCAGATCATTTACCATCTGTGTATTTAATTTTATATATTTTGTTGCTTTCATCCATAGTAAACAATCTTTATAATACATTTGTATGCGTATAAGTATTAAGCTCTTCACTTTAAATGTAAATTCACTAATGAGTCGAAATTTCGAATAATTGTATCATAAGCTCTAAATGAGTACGGTAATTACAACTACAACTCCCAGTCTAGGGACATGTAGAAGACAAGCTTATTTCGAACGCGATCCAATTTTATTAAGTGCAGCATAGCACTGTAAACATGAGTATTGGACATGTCAATACTCTGTAGCATTTGGAACAGCGACTACAGCAATGTTTTAACAGCTAATTGGGCACTGTCAGGATTGCGTATTGGGCACCGCGTATTTGCGTACATAACTGTCCCTACAACTAGTGTACACGTATTTGCCGTCGCTCACTACTTTGTACACTGGATCACAGTCGGCGCCACTGAGCTCGACGCGCGTGCGCAATGAGGCGTCTGTGAAGAAACAGGAACCGTCACCTGGCGGGTAAAAAGGAGAGCTAAATGTATTTTGTTTGTGAAATTATATTGACCAATAGTCAATATATATTGCCTGTTCTAACATTGGAATGCTTTAATTCAATGAATATAAGCGATGGATAGAATGATAGAGAAATATAGAGACAGCTAAGAGATGAATTGTAAATCAAACGATACACAGATTAATTTTAAGTATTTAGATTGAGATATTCTGGTTAGGCTTGGCTTATTAGAGCAATTTGGTACACCTTAATTTTACATATCAAGGCAATAACAACTTACTCGTTGATGCAAAAACACCGTTTTCATACGGGAGCAGCGACAGAATTGCAGCACGACTCTCTCGTATTCGGTTCAAAGGTTGACTGAGAAGAAAACATCAACATTAAAACGATATGTAATACTATTACTTGAAATTGATTTTTACCTACTATGTACTGAAGCAGACAAAATATCTTATATTTTAAATATACCACTGATAGACTGGTTATCTACATTGATTTAGTGATATAGGCTATATGGTACTCTTCAACGCGCTAAAGAGCACATATAGATCTTTACTTTGGCAAAGCGCAGCTAGAAAATATAAAGTTCGCTCTTTGGATTCCAGCACAAGATCGGTTGTGGGACACCCTCAAACATATACTCACAACCTAACCGCGTTTTTGTTTATGAGGATTTTTATTTGCACAAAATTGGCCGCTGGCGGACGTGCTTTGTCTTGAAAAATGTTTCACAATTATAACAACATTATTCGTTCTTTTTTATACAAAGTCACAAACTGATGCATACATTTTTGTTATTCATGTTAAGTCCTATATTTTTGTTGAATGTGACCTACTTTGGCGAGCGCAGATCAAAAAGAAACATTTCGCTGCTCTGAGTGCCACAAACAGCGGTGACGTCGGACAACAAGCTGCAACAATTGACGGCGTCACCACAAGGAATATTAAAGGCCTGCAAATGAAAAGAAAACATAATTTAAAGGAAAATTACTCCGCTTTATTTTATAGCTTTAAAGCAAAAAGTGGAAAACATTGCATCGTAAGTAAATAAAGAAACAGACACTTTTCATGAAATGAAATAGACGATGGAAGATGTGTAAAAATCACATGGGAGTGTGTCAAGAGCGGACGTATTACTGATGAGAAAAAAAGGCTGCTGGACTGACAAGTTTTAATAAATATACAAAATGAAGGATAATCGGAAACATATATATCTAAAAGGGCATAAACGAAAACGTTTTCATTGCAACTTATGTGACAAGACCACTTTGAACCTTAAAGTATAAGTGTCATTTAACCACTACGTTAATGTAAGTGTTTATATCGCACCTGTTGCTTACTATTGAGACCATATCCCACGAGATGACCCTCCTCGGTTGCCACGAGAAGCAGTTTGCCCTCGGTGCCCATTTCACGCTCCGCTAAAATTAAAACAACATGAACTTGTTGGATATTGAAAAGACGTGACGCCAAAAGAATGTTTTAGGCTGTCGTTTTGCATGTGATATTAACAATCCATTGACAGACGCAAATCTAGGACCTATAATAGAGGCTTAACATATATTAATCTAATCTAAGCCTTATAATCAAGCCTATGAAACATATCAGGCATATATTTTTATCATTCATACCTGGTGCTTCTTCGGGTTGACCCAACCCGATCGCTTCATGCACCACTCCTTGACAACACTGGTTGACAACGCCTGCTTCCGGTGCGTATGTTGCTAAGCACTGTTGCGTGCCGACGTCCCACAAACGCGCCGTACCATCACGTGACGCTGAAAGAACATTGCGACCGCGGTCGACAATGGAGGTACTTGTGATGCCTGTAATAATATCATGCAATAGCGAAATAAAATTATATGATATGGTTAACAATGAGGCCATAGGCCTTTTATTCCTCGTTGACGTATGTTATATACCCTGGCTATTTGTTTCAAAGCATAAATAGGTTGTTTTGAGAACAATATTCGCCATATAATATTCCATATTTATTTTGAGTTCAGACATCAAACGTTTCCACGATTTCTTAGGGGTATTTTGATGGCGACAAACCTGACTGTTTTTATAGTCGATCACCGTAGCGGTTTTTGTGAGAATACACACTGAACTTTAACTTCCCCACTACGCACTAGCCCCACATATACACACCTGCCTGATGACCGGGCACATCCCGCTCTCGGCCGACCAGATGTTAAGCTGTATTATCGACACCACCGGTCAAAATGCCCTAAAACCCTACGTCCACACCTCTTACTACAAACCCCGGCCCCTCCCACCCACCTTCAACGCACCTCCTGCAAAAAATCCATACCTGCCTGGTGGCCAGTCATCGTAGCCGCGCACTCGCCGGTCTCTGCCGACCATACCTTGAGCTGTGTGTCGGCACCACCGGTTAAAACGACGACGCCCGACGGGAAGAATTGCACCGAGTACACATTGCCGCAGTGACCCTCAAGACTCCTCTGTGAATGAATCGAGATATTATTTATTTTTAACACTGTAAATTGTATTTTCTTTCTCAGGTCGTATAAGTTGGATAGCATATTTGTTTTAAAAATATATATATATATTTGTTTGTTTGGGCAGCGAAATGGCAGTTTCACACAGTGAAACTTCGCTGATAACGAGTGCATTAATCAATTGAATATTAATTTCGATCAAAAGTTATGTCACCATAGAAACTAAAAGGTTTTAACAACACATGCTTATGTCTACTAACTTCTTGATATCATGTGCATGTAAAATAAAAGACGTATCCTGAAAACCCATTATGTTACTAAAGTCACATTATAAATTGCTATATTATGATTCAATATTCAAACCAACGTACCCTGACTTCGCCATTATGGGTCGTCCACACATGGCATTTACCGGTGACGTCAGCTGAGACGGCGAGTCCTCCTGACGTCACATCCAGGCACTCAACCTTTAGAAATAATCAAATGACGTCACATTCAGGCATTCAAACTTTAAATATAATCAAATGCCGTTAAAACCAGCCATTCAACCTTTAATGAAAATGAAATGACGTCACATCCAGGCATTCAATCTTTAAAAATGAGAATATTAGAAATAACGTTACATCAAGGCACTCAACCTTCAAAAATAATGAAATTAGATCACATCCAGACATTTCCTATTAAAACAAGCCATCGTTGAGGGCGCAGACCCCAACCGGACGCCAACAGTCAGTGTATTTTAATATATTGATGTAAAGCATGTACAAAGCCTATTGCGTGGTTTTAAATCCATAAAATAACGTCTTTCTCACAAAGTCTTTATCACAACGTCTTTCTCACAACGTCTGTGTCATATCTTTCTCACAAAGTATTTCTCACAACGTTATACGCACAAGGTTTTTCTGACATCATCACTCTCACAACGTTGTCTTAACTTATTTATATATACATGAACATACATGTATGTTTTTTCGTCTTTCTCACAACGTCTTTCTCACACCGTTGCTCTTACATATTCGGCCACACAACGTAGTCCTCACAACATTACAATATACGCATAATGTTTCTGTGCTGTACACAAATCTCAAAATATCTCATATTTGTCTAAGTTCAGACCCCGTAATTTCGACATTTTTTAATCTATCAAATTGAAACCTCGACGTTGCACATCTGCAATATATATTCTGTCACTATGGGAAGTTTCAGAACCCTAGGACAGAGGCTTCATACCAAAGTGCCGCGGACAGGTGTTGTACAAACATCCCCGAATATCTCAAAATCGTCTAAATTCAGACCCCCGTAATTTCGAACATATTTGGTGGATCAAACTGAAACCTCGACGTTCACGCCTGCAATATATATTCTGTCACTGTGGGAAGTTTCAGAACCCTAGGACAGAGGCTTCATACCAAAGTGCTGCGGACAAGGTGTTGCACAAACATCCCCGAATATCTCAAAATCGTCTAAGTTCAGACCCCCGTAATTTCGACAATTTTTGGTCGATCAAAATGAAACCTCAACGTTGCACACCTGCAATATATATTCTGTCACTGTGGGAAGTTTCAGAACCCTAGGACAGAGGCTTCATACCAAAGTGCTGCGGACAAGGTGTTGTACAAACATCCCCGAATATCTCACAATCGTCTAAGTTCAGACCCCCGTAATTTCGACAATTTTTGGTCGAACAAACTGAAACCTCGACGTTGCACACCTGCAATATATATTCTTTCACTGTGGGAAGTTTCAGAACCCTAGGACAGAGGCTTCATACCAAAGTGCCGCGGACAAGGTGTTACACAAACATCCCCGAATATCTCAAAATCGTCTAAGTTCAGACCCCCGTCATTTCGACAATTTTTGGTGGATCAAACTGAAACCTCGACGTTGCACACCTGCAATATATATTCTTACACTGTGTGAAGTTTCAGAGCCCTAGGACAAAGGCTTCATACCAAAGTGCCGCGGACAAAGTGTTGTATGATTAGCGTGACGGACAGACGGACGGACGGACAGACGGACGGACAGAGGCAAATCCTATAGACCCCCCCCCCGGGTTCCCCCGGTTGGGGTCTAAAAAAACAAGGAAATATTTGTGAAACACGAGTAGGCCCCAACCGCCCCTAAACTCGAAGGGGTAGAGTTTTTGAATATATTTTCTTTGAAAACCGCTATTTTTTTGCCAATTTGACAACTTCCGGTTGGGTGTTTTTGACCGAAATGGTCAAAAGGCACATCTACCGACCAAGACCTTTCATTTGAGCCTATAACCAAGTCTCTATAACCTTCCAATCAAAAGTTCTAGCCCGTACATGCTCAAGTCTTGAAAAACCGCTATTTTTGACTATTTTGCCCAATTTTACAACTTCCGGTCGGGTATTTTTGACCAAAATGGTCAAAATGCACATCTACGAACTAAGACCTTTCATTTGAGCCTATAACCAAGTCTCTATGACCTTCCATTCAAAAGTTCTGGCCCGTAAAAAAAAGTATGATGGACAGATAGACAGACTGACGGACGGACAAACGGACACCCCAACCCTATAGGCCCCCAACCTTTTGGGTTGGGGCCTAAAAAAAGGTCACTTACAGGCAATCCGACATACAATTTTACTTACATTATGTGATTCTACTTTATTTTTTAGAAAAACTAGAAGGTCAGTGACCTTGGATCCCCCGTGAACTTCAACAATGCGTATATGCAGGATGGTCAGTTTTTACTAAAATTAACTTTGGAAATGACGAACTATTTTTCGAATTAACAAGATCATGCGATGAAAGAAAAACAGAGTAACATTTTGCATCATCACTCACTTCTTTCTGAAGACATCTCTTGAACTGACGAGACCAGTTG
>LQRL01069675.1:3718-14153 GCA_001703475.1 Hydroides elegans
GAAATCTGACGATAAATGGTTCGATTAAGCATAATTAAGAGGTGCCTCAGTAGCACCACGGGTTGTTTCATGGTAAACGATGTTTTATGGAAAATTTAAACATATGGGGTGATATGGTGTTGATAGGCCTACTTAGGTCTGTCGTTGAAAGTTTTGAAATTTGACAATAAATGGGTCGATCAAGCATAATTAAGAGGTGCCTCAGTAACACCGCGGGTTATTTCATGGTAAACGATATTTTATTGAAAATTGAAACATATGGTGTGATAGGGTGTTGATAGGTCTACTTACGCCTGTCGTTGAAAGTTTTGATATCTGACGATAAATGGGTCGATTAGGCATAATTAAGAGGTGCCTCAGTAACACAACGATTGTTTTCATGGCAAACGATGTGTTATTGAAAATTGAAACCAATTGAGTGATATGGTGTTGATAGGCCTACTTAGGCATGTCGTTGAAAGTTTTGAAATCTGACGATAAATGGGTCGATTATGGCTAATTAAAAGGTGCCTCAGTAGCACCACGGGTTTTATTCATGGTAAACGATGTTTTATTGAAAATTGAAACATATGGGGTGATATGGTGTTGATATTCCTACTTAGGCCTGTCGTTGAAAGTTTTGAAATTTGACGATAAATGGGTCGATTATGGCTAATTAAGAGGTGCCTCAGTAGCACCACGGGTTTTATTCATGGTAAACGATGTTTTATTGATAATTCAAACATTTGGGGTGATATGGTGTTGATAGGCCTATTTAGGCCTGTCGTTGAAAGTTTTGAAATCTGACGATAAATAGGTCGATTAGGCATAATTAAGAGGTGCCTCAGTAGCACCACGGGTTTTATTCATTATAAACGATGTTTTATTGATAATTGAAACATATGGAGTGATAGGGTGTTGTTAGGCCTACTTAGACCTGTCGTTGAAAGTTTTGAAATCTGACAATAAATGGGTCGATTAAGCATAATTAAGAGGTGCCTCAGTAGCACCACGGGTTTTATTCATGGTAAACGATGTTTTATTGAAAATTGAAACATATGGGGTGATATGGTGTTGATAGGCCTACTTAGGCCTGTCGTTGAAAGTTTTGAAATCTGACGATAAATAGGTCGATTAAGCCTATTCAAGAGGTGCCTCAGTAGCACCACGGGTTTTATTCATGGTAAACGATGTTTTATTGAAAATTGAAACATATGGGGTGATAGGGTGTTAATAGGCCTACTTAGGCCTGTCGTTGAAAATTTTAAAATCTGACGATAAATAGGTTGATTAAGCCAAAATAAGTGGTGACCCAATAACACCATGGTTTTTCATGGTAAACGATGATACATTGAAAATTTCAACCTCTGGAGTGATAGAGCGTTGGTAGGCCAACCAAGGCATGTCGTTGAAAGTTATGAAATATGACGATAAATGGGTCGATCAAGCATAATTAAGAGGTGCCTCAGTAACACCGCGGGTTATTTCATGGTAAACGATGTTTTATTGAAAATTGAAACATATGGTGTGATGGGATGTTGATAGACCTACTTAGGCCTGTCGTTGAAAGTTTTGATATCTGACGATAAATGGGTCGATTAGGCATAATTAAGAGGTGCCTCAAAACACAACGGTTTTTTTCATGGCAAACGATGATTTATTAAACATTGAAACCAATTGAGTGATATGGTGTTGATAGGCCTACTTAGGCATGTCGTTGAAATTTTGAAATCTGACGATAAATGGGTCGATTATGGCTAATTAAGAGGTGCCTCAGTAGCACCACGGGTTTTATTCATGGTAAACGATGGTTTATGGAAAATTGAAACATATGGTGTGATAGGATATTGATAGGCCTACTTAGGCCTGTCGTTGAAAGTTTTGATATCTGACGATAAATGGGTCGATTAGCAGGGATGCATTTGGCCATACAAAATCATGCGCCCACGGGCGCACTTCTTTCCGAAAAGTGCGCCCGAGGTTTTCTCAGTGCGCCCACTTATATATAATATATATATATAGGCCTATTATTATATATTGATAAACAATCCAAATGTGAGAGCCATTTATCGAGGCAAAATCCTATTTTAAACGTGGATTAGCACAACTACCATAGGGCAGTTAAGTGACAAAAAATACCCAATTGACCAAGTCAAGACGAAAAAAAATATGGGTGACCAGTCTCCACTCAAGTTCGAATTCACTAATTTTCTCCCTGATCCAAGATCGATACATAACCCATTTAAACTGTTACTTAATGATAAACCATAGATATTTTGTTAATATTCAGGCTCCATAGATATTTTTGTTAATTTTCCAGCTCCGAGAGCGCGAGCCTCATATTAAAAAAAAAACGTTTATAGCATGGGAGCGCCGAAGGCGCGAGCGAATTTTTGTATAAGGAAATCACTAAAAAGTAAATAAATAAATACTATAACTAAATTCCCTGATTTTTTTCCCCTGATTCATAATTAAAATCCCTGATTGTATCCAAAAGGTATATTTTCCTTGATTTGAAAACGGGATTTCGAAAGTTCCTGAATCTCCCTGACACTTATCACCCGGAAATATTACAAAAATATAAACAAAATTTGAAAAGTCGGGCGCACACATTTTAAAACCGTGCGCCCGAAGGGAAAACAGTGCGCCCGTGGCAATTTTTATGCGCCATTTGCCCAATGGCGCAACCCCAAATGCATCCCTGAACCTGTTAATACGTTTCTGAGATAGATTTAGATTTTTAAGGCAAAGTGAAATCCATATTTATAACAAAAATCCGACTTTTATCTTGTATTGACAATCGATTTAATGTAAAAGAAAATACGATATTTTGTTTGTCGGCATGGCCATAAGGGCTTGTTCACACGGGACGCGACGAACGCGGCAGGCGACAATTTACTTATTTACTCTTTATAGGACATAGTCATTTCTTTAGAATCACCCTAGAAAAAGTGTTCACACGGGGAGCGACAAGCTCAGAACGATATATGTTTGATATTTAAACAAACAATTTACAAAGGCAAGTTGAGTTGTTTGTTTCTTGCCGCAATTGGAGGTACAAAAACGCAAGGGGCGATTCTGCACCGCCTCTCGCGTTTGTGGAGACCCTTTAATGAAAATTAACAGTTAAAAGACTAAGAATCGTCAGCTGTCGCTTCCCATGTGAACACCTTGCCGCTCCATTTCCGAGCCTAAAACGCGTGACACTTCCCGTGTGAACAAGCCCTAAGAATTGTTTCCGAACATGGAAATAAACAAACAACTAGAGGGCTTCTAAACCATAAAATGACCTTCCCTCAAACCTTAACCACTCCTTACAGCAAATAAATATACCCATGATGTCAATTTAAACAACACATTGCTAACGTACTTGTTCATATTTCGCGCGAGGCAATCTTTTCGGCAGATTTCGCCCATGCCCGGAAAATGATTGATGCGTTGGTATGCTTTAAGATCGGATATCCGGTCTGTGGACACGAAGCTGTCGTTCCATATAAGGAAGCTGAAAACAGGAAGTGACATGGGTTAGAATATATATGTAGTCTGACTTAACGATGACATTGTTACCAAAATGAGGAGAATAAAAAAATATAGGTTATGTATCATTCATCAATATCGTTTTCTATTTTAACGTAAAAGAAAAATATAATAACAAATCCTTTATATTAGGAATATCATTATCTTTCTATTGTATTTTCAATGTATAAGAACAAAAATTTATCAAATAGTATACGGAAAATATGAATATATTTCTTATGTCTTCGATTTAAACGTTTTACTAAAAGATTTTGAAATAACGTACCAGTTTGGGTCCTCATCTTTACTGATGTAATACCCGATTTGATCCAGCACCATGCGAACTGAAACAATCAAACATTTTCATTATAGTATATCAAAGCAACTAGCAGTACCGGTACCCCTCTTCCATAAACTTTAAAGTAAGGAAAGAAGCGTACTCATAAAATAACCATATATTTCCCTTCTGATCGTGCGTTTTGTATCTCACTTATACAAGTGTATGATCTGCAACTTAAATATTTTAGGCGAATTCCAAACAACCCGACGTGCTACACCGTGTATTGAAAAAAAAACTAAAATATTTAATAACAAAAAATATATAACGGCAAAAGGGCCAAGAAATAAGAAAATGGAGAACTTGATCCATGGTGACAAAGTCTGATTTCATATTTGGTGATAATAATGGAACTAAATCTGTGGGACATGATACTCACTGATTTCATACTTGGTGCCCCCTAAATTCGCAGTGACGCTATTTTTCTTCTTTCGCTTTTTCTTGGCGGGTTTTGCGGGGACAGGGGTGACGGCTTTCGGGGGTGGAGGGGTGCTCTTCTTTTCGCTTTCTTCGGTGAGTGCATTGTGACGAAGCGACGGTGACGCGGCCGCCTGGCGTTCTAGTAAAATGTTGCGCTGATTCTGGAGGTGGTTCTGGTTGGTGAGGTTGTTGTATGTTACTTCTGTTTAAGAAGAATGAAGATTGATATATGATACTTCACCGAACAATAAAAGTTTAAAATTCGAATTCGGGTACTGAATATTTTCAAAATGGAAACAAATGAGGTTCTCTTTGTATAAAAAATAATCAATGCCTTGGTGTTTTTATCATTCATTAAACAGAACATATAAGGTCCCACTTTGACAACAAAAGAACAACAACAATATGAATATAAATTGGGGAGATGCCAATAAACTAATTTTAGAAAAATATATTCATTTGAATCAATCCAATTCTAAATGGAAGAAAAAAAATATATAAATATCTAGTGACTCACGACTCATCCACATGTTTGATTATATATATGAAAGTCACTCAAATCAACCACCATTTTTTTCCTTAGATCTAAATCATGGTTTATGTTAATGCTTTTTAGTCACTTCATACTTGAAATAATTATATCCTATGACAGTTCAATAAAACCTTAAGTTTTAAGGATCGGTTCACGAAGTTTGTAATCATATATTTTACAAATATCCAGACGAGTGCAATCTTCAAACAAAAATAACCATTTCATGATTTGTATAGCTCCGTGTGTGCTCTCTTTGTATATAAAATTTGATGTAACTATATATTCAATGCATTTATAAAATACTTGCTTCAAGGAGCATTCACCACTTGAAAATCGCAATAAATTAGAAAGTTTTTCACAATAAAAACAACGAATAAATGAGGACAAAATTGCACTACTAAAGACTTGAATCGCTTCTCAATTTGACGCAGCGATCTCCAGAATGATAAATGAAATACAGCAGATACCTAATCCTTGATCAAATATAATTTTCATCGGCCATATATGCACTATACAAACGTGTGTACTTAGTCTCCATGGCACATGCTCCACTTGGATTACAAATTACATACCAATGTTTCTCTATCATTTTCATGCATTCATTCAGTTATCTCATACTATACCAAGACAGACCCTTAGGGCATATCTAGTATTTATGATTTTCACCTAGATTCGTATTCATCGTAAAGTGAATCAAGTTGAGTGTGTATAACACTATTATTCAGGATCGGCTCGTTGATTAAACAAACGCATTATGTGTGGCTCCCATAAACGAGAAGTCCATTTATATTTCATAGCGTGCTAATTTTGACCAGTCGTGCCTCAAAGAGTACAAAGCTCTCGAGCTAAATATATTTAAGCAGGTGAATGACTTTTACTTGATATTAGTCCTTCACTGGTTTATATCTTAAGGGAAATACACCACACGTAATTCAATTGACTCTATATAAAACTGTATATATTATTCAGAGATATTTTCCAAATATACAAGTAAAATTGATTGATAGTGAAGGAGAGATATTTTAAGTGTTATCGAATATTCAATTCAATAAAAAGAGCAATAATAAAACTCTTGAGATACTCAGGGCCTCTTTATTCTAATTCACTTAAACATTGTATACCATATAACAGATAGTTATCAAAGTAAGAAGAGGTGGTTGTAGCAAAGGTAGACTTGAAATTTTAATACTATATCAGTAATATCATATACCTATTTTATTAACTATAGGTTTATGTACTATATCTATTTATTTATTAATCGATCAAGGGTAATTCGTGTATGGAATATAGAACATACATTTTATGCACATCGATTCATTTATATAATACACATAGAAATAGCTGCTAACATTGAAATATTATGATAAAAATGACTAGGACGCATTACTCATTCAAGCGGTCCACCTTAACCCAAAATCGACGGTCGCGCAAACATGACCGTCATTCTAAACGATACACGCGCGGGCAAAATGACATTCGCGGGTGATATTCAATTTCAAAAGTACATCTTAAATGCGAGCCCCAAGGCGCGAGCGCAATTCTCATAGGTATTTTTAGAATATATGCTTTTTCGCAGTGTGAATTTCCAAACATTTCGCACAAGCGCGAGTGCGGTCTCATAGGAAACTCGCGCGGACGAAACGACATTCGCATAAGCGACCGTGCGACCGCTGAAATGCACCCCTGCAATCAGCTCTAATTTCATAATGGCAAACGGCCAACGGCCAAAAAGTCCCTGGACACAAAGTGCTCGGACATACTGACAACAAAAAGTGCAGAAGCCAAACGATCCAATGAACGATTTTCGAAACATGGCCCACATGGTATCCGGTCAAACTGCCACAAAATTTGTGACCATATATGTCTATGAACACAAGTTTGAGAAATAATTTCCAAAAAAAAAGTGTTTTTAAATTGTTTCACTCATCGGCTTTATCAGTGGTAATGGAGAAAATATGTCGGTAAGTCTGTTCGTTTACATATTCAGAGGGGTTTATAGTGACATTATATCAAGGGGGTAAACTGAACTTACCTCTGTCTAATGACGAGAACGAGGTGGTTGAATACCTCTTGTCGATGGCGGTGCTTGATATTCCAGGCATTTTTATCCAATCTTTACAAGTCAAGCTTCATGTTTCACAAATACCTTTATCGTACGTCAGAATTTCGAGCCTAAAATATAGAAAACAAACCAGTTACTTTAAATATCCACGACCAATTCTTCATCACAAAAAGTGGTTAAACTAATTTAATCATTTATTTGTTATAAAACATATCCACATTCATACATTTTACAATAAGCTATGATGAATCACATTTTTAATGTCCAGAATTTCACATTTGCATTAATTCTAGTTTTTTCTTCACAATTTCAACATGTTTACAACACATAATGAATATCCCAACGAATATCAAAATATAAACCTCCAACCTAAACAACACTAATTGCTAACAACGGTTTATTGGTATTAGATGTTATGGCCATAACTGTAGCAATAGCTGCTTCACGTAAAACAAATCTTGTGAACAATGCGAGTCCATTTAGTTGCCTTCGAGTAGGAAAGGGGGCCATAAAACTACTTTACCAAGTTATTGGCTTGATCGGTTTGCTTGAAAGAAACAAAGCTAATGCAATGTCAATTATCATCGGATTAAGAGGCGGATCTACTGAGGATCTACTGTTTTGTTCAGTGAACACGCACGGCAATGATAAAAACAATGGAAAGATATTATTGAATAGAGCACGTACATGAAACTGAATGAACGGCCTGCTTTGACAGCAAAAACAAAAAAAATCTCAATAATCATATGAATTGCATATAATCATGCTTAATCTCAAATTCAATAATGGTTTATCAAACGTAAAACTTAACATTCAACATAGTTTATTTCATTTAAAAAATGCCCAAAATAATGCACAAAATATACATGTTTATTCTCTTATGTTGGACGCAACATTTTGTTAAGCAATAAATATACTGGAATATGAAACTGATACTACTGAAACAAGGCAATGTGTTTTAACCTTCGTTGACATATGTATTTTGAAACTAACAATTAATACTGATAACTGCTTAGATAATCATGATAACACTACGCTGTTCTTTACGATTAAATCTATGAAAAAAAAACGAAATAATAAACTTCAAACGCATATCCCGGTAAAATTATATATTTATGGTGCTCACTGATCTTTCTGACTGTCATTAACGCATATTATAAATAAATGCTTAAAGCAAATGATGTGATAATAAACAAAAATTGTCTAGAAAAAAAAATATTATAATAAATCCCCTAACCGCTAGTAGACAGACCTGTATACTAATTTAAAACTGTCATCATTGTAAATCATTTTAATCAAAACAATGCACTTCATGGTTAATAAAATAACAATATTTCCGTTGAATTACTTAGATAATTTGTCAAAGGCAGCATTCGTTATAAAGCTACTCGTAGTGGCGTCAAAAACATATCCCATCTATTACCATTCGGTTAGTTTTCTTCCAAGCGGATTTTTTTTTCGTGTGGTCTTTAATTACAACCTATATGATCAATCTTATCGTATCTATATGAGCATGGTTGGTGTTGCGAGGATTTATTTCAATAAAATAGTAAACTTTATTAGAAAATAGTTTTTAAGTATAGATTCTCCAATATTCCTTTCGTGGAAACAATTTATGCAGTCTCCTTATGAGTATCTACAAATAGTGCGATGACACATTTTACTAAATTCTTTTAACATTTATTACATGTTTTTTTTTTATTGTTATACTACCAAAAAAGATAAATGCAGGAATGCATTTGGCCTTTCAAACTCGTGCGCCCACGGGCGCACTCCTTTCCGAAAAAGTGCGCCCGAGATTTTCGCAGTGCGCCCACATATCAATATATATTTTTTAATAATGCAAAAGTGAGAACAAAATATTCACACATAATCCCATTTTAAACGTTGATTATCACAACTACCATAGTGCAGTTAAAAGACATTAATTACCGAATCGAGGAAGTAAAGACGAAAAAATAGGTGACCAGTTTCCACTCAATTTCGAATTTCCTGATCATTTTTCCTGATCCAAGACCGATACAGATCCCGTCTTAACTGGTACTTTATAACAAACCATAGATAAATTTACCGGTAGTTAATATCACAGCTCCAAGAACACGAGCCTTAATAATTGAAAGAAATAGTTTAAAATATGCGAGCGCCGAAGGCGCGAGCGATTTTTTTTCGGGAAATCATTAAAACAAATATATGTAAATGCTATAGCTAAATTTCAAAAATTGTTCCCTTATTCCAAATGAAAATCCCTGCTTTTCTCCAAAATGTCGATTTTCCCTGATTTGAAAACGGGATTTCGAAATTTCCCGAATTTCCCTGACGCTGATCACTCGGAATTATTAAAAAAATATAAAGAAAATAGGAAAAGTCGGGCGCACCCATTTTGAAAAAGTGCGCCCGAAGGGAAAACAATGCGCCCTGGCGGGCGCACTACTTTCCAAAAAGTGCGCCCGTAGCAATTTTTATGCGCCATTTGCCCAATGGCGCAGCCCAAATGCATCCCTGGATTAGGCATAATAAAGAGGTGCCCCAGTAACACCATGGGCTTTTGTCAAGGTAAACGATGAAACATACTCTAGGGAAATCCCTCCTCAAGGTTAGGTATTTGCAAACTAGGCTAAAATAGCAAATTTTAATACCAGAATAATGTGTTGATAAATGATGTTCCAGCGTTTTAAGAGTATTTTGCTCTTTCAATCATTTTAAATCTAGCATGATATGCAAGCTAATCAGCTTTTTGAATTGCCGATATAAGCTGTATTTTCAATAAAGGTAGATTTTGTGTTCGTCTTTAAAACAGAGGTTTAGCACTATAATGCATGCATTTATACAGTCTTTCGCATAAACAACAGCAAGGTCAATTCGTAAATCATCACACCGCGTGGGACACTGTATTGCAAAGACTTATGAGTCATCTAGCCACTGACTACATACTTGCTTGAAAACTCAAAACAAATCATCCAACTGTTGGTATTTCACAACTCTGTGAAATTTGCATACGTAGCTATCTTTTTTGCACGCCAATCAGTATTTTTTCAGATTTCGTTTTCAGTTCGAGATATTTGAGACAATCAACTAAGTTGTTTTGACGCTTATAAAAACCAAACAATGATATGTTCAACGATTAAAATCTGGATAAACATATGGAGTTACTCGAATAAGGTAAGTTTTCCCTGTATATAGATTTCATCGTATTTGAGGTTTTCCCTGTATATAGATTTCATGGTATTTGAAAAGCGGTCAATCGTCGCCCAAGTGACGTATTTCAACGACTCAACAGGTTTTGAAAAATTATATCTTTCTTAATAACTTAAATGCTAAGATAGAAATCATATCATTTCTAAATGCCTTGCATGTTTCATCTGAAAGTTGTTTGGACTATTTTATAACCCTTCACATGGGATGAACGTACGACTTCAAATCAACGTGGGCGCAACGTCCTTTCCTTGAACTTGGTGACACACTACCTTTATATGAGTCCTAATTAGAGCCTCCCCACGACATCGGAGGGCGTATTGTTATTTTTTATCAAACATTTTTTTGTTCGTTTCAGAATGAGGAGTAAATAAACTGGAATCTATGGGTATCAAAA
>LQRL01069675.1:24439-34536 GCA_001703475.1 Hydroides elegans
CAGCTTATATCATATATAGATTCTACGTTAGCGCAGTCACTGATCTTCAACTGTTCAATGAAGTAATGTTAAGGGAAAATGTCAGTCGGTTGCTCTATTTTACATGTAGAATCAACATCGAAGTGTATTATGATTTGCTTGATCGTATTTCGCGATTATCCTTACGAGTATCCGATGGAACTTGAATCTGACATACGTCGCCAACGTAATATTAACGACTCCCTTATGTTTATAACTTATAGAATATCGTAAACTCTTTATAATAAATTCCTGAAGGCTCTGATCTACTCTTTAAAAGAGTTCCTTTTTGCTTTGTTACCATTTTCAAGTAAATGTTGATAAAGATAGAAATTTCCTCGACCGGTATACTTAGCGTAATAGAACTGTTTAGGTAATCATGAATCAATATGAAGTATTGCCAATGGTTTGTTTACAATATGTTTCAGGTATACAGAGCGGGGAAGATGCATAGGAAACATAGAGAAAATTACAGAGCAGAATTACCACCATACTTATATACAACATAGAATTCTACATGATTGCAAATAGATTGTTGTGTAATGATAATGGCCCTGAGCTTTAAAAAAATAAATACTTTCAAGAATAATTGCTTGGATTTTGGTTTATTGTGTTCTAGTTTTTTTAAAAACAAACAAATCGTGTTTTAAAATGAGACAACACTATAGATAGGCTAGGCGTGCGTTAAGTGATATATACCTTTCGCAAAAGATTTGAAAACACAACGATTTTCTCTCGCATTTTCGAATGTCCTCATATTCGTTTTTTTTTTCGCTAATCGCGTTACAAAACTCGCATTTCGTGAAGATCTTAACAGATAGAGCGAGCCTAGGATGAGCCTTGGTGCTCTTTGCGTTTTTAAGCGTAAAATTAAAATTTGAATCGATATCATATTAACATAAACTGTTGGGGACACGCAACTCTGCGACTCTGAAAGAAATGTAGTGAAATCAATATAGCTGGCTAAAATTTGTAAACAACTCTAGCGTCTGTTAATTTCGCCGTGCTCGCGTCCATTATAAGGGTTAATAAACTCAAAGGGAAACCGACAAAGTGTCATTATTTCATTTCAGTAACTCAGATGATTTCAGAGCACACATTGCAATAAGTCATTTTAATATAACTGTGTAAACGATAGATAACATTGTGAGTAATTTCATTTATGATTAGAAATACTCACGACAAAAGCGACATTAAGTAATTGACTATTTTCAGCACATTGAAAACAACTATCACAAAAAGCCCGAGCAGTGTCATACGACAAATTACTCAATAGTTCTTTTTGTGACTCAGTGTCGATTTGCAGGGAACAATGTTGACATGCCACAGACTATTTACTCATGTAGGTACAGTCACAAGCAAGGCAGTGAAATATTTATAGATCATTATATCGAGGCAGGTTAAAAAATGACTGATTCACAATAACCAGGTTGCATTGGAAGGTTCATAAGGGTAGCAGGACGCAGGTGGTACAAATATTGAAATAATCATTTCTTTTTTAGTTTACTACTTGCATTCCATCAGCTGAGCAAATTGAATAAAAATTTGAATAATAAAATTATCTATAATAATGTCTATAACATTATTATATTTTGCTTAAGCCTTTTTTATAATTAAATACTATGATGATTCATTTATGTCATACTTATTTTAACAACGCTTTAACGATATGAGATAAGCCATTTATCATAACTTGCAAGCTTATTATCCATTTGCTAACCCGCCAATATGTCGTGAATATTAAAGATGTTCAGAATTAGAAACCAGTTTTCAATAACTGCATTGTTGACATGGCATCTTCATGGTCACACCATCACCATCACCCTGTCCAGGGCCCATCTAAGAAGGCGCTTGTCACAAATGAACTTCACCCGCCACTCCAACGTCGCCGCGTGATTGCGTTCTGATTGCGTCAATATTGGCTCAGCTCTCACATCACACACTCGTCACAACATCCAGCGATACGAACTATAAACTCCAATAAAACGCTTATATAGAGCTATGATTTGGCGTTCATTTATCAATGGTATTTGGAAATCGAGATGGCGAACATGAAATGCTCTGGACGAAGATGCTTTTGAAGTGGCAAGATATGAACTGATTTGATTGCAATCAAATAATACAGCAATCCTATACACTAAACTTAAAACGAATTATAGAGTTGTCGACTAAACGACGCTCGCTGATGAGAAAATACAACCACCATCTGGTGTAGCTTCGTTTTTTTAGATTCGTTGTTTATCCAAAAACATGCAAGACCCTATTATAAATAAGGTGTGGAGGTTATCATAAGTAAGATTTTAAAACGAGTCTTGATTTGAGGGGCTTGTTGTCGTTGGGTTGCGTTTTCTACTCGATGTCAATTATTTCGGAAAAAAAAATTGGAAAATCCCTTAATTTGTTTTACCCCCAAGTTGGCAATTTTCCATGATAACTAAAAGTACTCATGTTCAGCGTGAATGATGGGCCGCGTTCACCCGCTCCGAAAAAAAACTCAAAACACAAATTATACGCTACAAACTAAAAACCACAATTATATAAAAATAGTAGGTATTCCCTTCTGTTCACCCGGAAAGCGCATAATACTTTGCGCTTTTACTTCGGGTGAACGCAGCTCAATGTAGTTTCTTCTTTTGTTTAACCCTAGCATATTTACGATATGAAGTACCGACATCCGGGCAACTCGAACTGTCTTACCACGTCACGTGCCTTTTACTCAGTTTTGCCTTAAACATATATGTTTCCCTTAAAATGTGTCCATGACGCACATAAAATATGTATGCGACCCTCCTTTTAAGTGCGTCAGTAAAACGGCGTCACCTTAAAAAAGTATTTAAATAATGGATTGGAGCATCAAGGACATTAAGGCATTAGCTTCTACTTTTTTTCAAATTGACGCCCGTATAATACGGTAAATATGAGGGGATGAGTTTTCGTTTTCTAAACTTTATAGCCGAAACGTCTATTATCTTTTATTATTGGAAACATAACAATTTAATTCGGTTAAAATTTATAAACAAAATATGGTAAGTAGAGATGCAACGACAACAATGTTATGATCATAACCTCAGCCGTAAATTACCAATACCGATTTGTACGCAATGCCTTATAAAAATGGTCAAGAAAAATATATCTGCACCAAATCGCTTGATATAAAACCTTGAGCAGGGGATTTGAAATAGCATCCATCTGTATCTCAACCTCTGTATCACATTTCAATTACAATTATATCAAAATACAATTTGAGCATATGAAATAACCTTTTAGGGACTCCAATGCAACAGTCGTAAAGAAAGCAATGAGACACATGCCACTCAGGGGAAACAAGGAACATTGAAATTTACTTTAAGGAAGTTTTTTGCTCTGCTTTTTTCTTATGTGGCAACTAATGATTGGAGGAAATTGCATGATTTCCAAGCAAACATCCGGAGTAAATGGGGTCTTTAATTTGGGAATTAAACTTTCGTTACATCATTACATCGTCTGTCTGCTATTCCAGTTTTCTGACTCTAGTTTTCGGGAAGAACACGCCACAAATCATGCTTAAAGTAGAGTGGTTTCGGCAATTATATTTAAACATAAAATGTCATACTACGAGTCCACATCCTGTTATAGATTTATTTTCCGGAAGTCTTAAGAATGATAAGTATAAGATATTAGGTTAATTCTTGATGAACAAGAGTGGTATGGCACTAAATAATTCCGGTTTTTCTCATTAATATGTTTAATTTAATTAATATCCATTATATTTCTACAGTAATTGACCTGAACACTACTGTCACATGATCCAATGACAATGCCCAACTTCGCAACTCAACACAACAAGGCTCCCCACACTACTAATAAGCCGCATCGCATAAATTGGCCCCTACTCTTGTTTCATTAGTTTCATTTATTAAAAATCTTAAGAGCCGACTCGAACGACCATATCAGAGTTTCACTGAGTGGGCTTCACTGAGTGAGTCGTAAACACTTTCAGCGTCACTCTGCATTAAGGGTGACTGTAGCTAATGAAGCCCGACTTATCTCTTCTTGCGTCTTTGTCTTCGTGCGCAACAATGAAAGGTTTCGATGACAGTATTTTGCGTATAATGCAGCCCTAGGACATACATGTATATCCAATATACTAAATACACATAGTTAGTTCTTGTCTACTCATTTAATACATGTACCGGGTACACTACATCCGTCCGTTAGTTCATCAATTGTTCTTATATGCATTTTATATGGTCACACATCAAAAATATTTAGTTTGATTAAGCCTACAATATGAGAGTATGGCTATGTAAATATTAGGGTGCCTCGGCCTTCGGCCACAGGTCCAGAAGGAAATTGATTGGCCGAGGTGACTCAAACCACTTGGTCGAGGCAAAACAACCGGAAAATATATGTAAGCCCAATAAAAAAAGTTGACCGAGGTTATTCGGGTATGACCGAGGAGATTCGCACCCCTTGGTCAATTTTGGCCGAGCCCGATTGTGGCTTATGGTACATCCTGCAATATGAGATAAGAACCTTCACAAAAAGCACATGACATCTGCAATTATCGTATTTGGTTTGACCCCTCACTTTTTATATGCAATGGTTGATTACATCCGCATCCTTTCCTTCCACTAAAGTTGCCATTTAATTAAGTTAACCCCCCTGAAAAATCAACCTAATCAGCACCCTTGGAGGTTATAGCCGGGCGATGACGTTCGATTTGACACCAGTAAACCTTACGATGGATTTCCCCCTTCAGACCTTAGGTGAGCAATGAATATTAATATGCAGTAAACTGTTAAAAGCAATTCATATTCCACTGCTCTGAATAATTTATAGCATCTTTTTAATGCGCCAAACCTTGTCTTTCAAAGCTAAAACGCAATGAATAATGAATAACTCGAATATGATTTCGGAAATTTGCGATGGGCTAGGCAAATATACTTCTTCGAGAGATAACGAGTTAATTATACATAAAAGTCGACCAGACAGATAATCAACAAATCTGTTGGCTTAGGTCCTAGAGCTCTTAAAACTCGATTGTATTTTAAACTGTCGCGACTACGTTCGTTACAAAAATGTATCTTAAAATGATTACATCGTTAACATGAAACATATTGCCAAACCGAAGTTCGGGAGTTTCAAATGCAATTACAGTTCGTTAGCCAAAACCATTTGATTATGCCAGAGCTAAATCAACTGATATTTGTTACAGCATTTGAAATTGAGAAAAAGTGAATATCATTTTTAAGTGCTTATATAAAGTATATGAAAAAAATAATTGCCTGTATCTCGTCAGAAGACTTGAACTTCATTTATTTTTTTTTTCATCAAAACATTCCCATTTCCATGATGAAACACTCGATAATATTATTACTTTTTCCCCCAATGAATTGAAAAAAAAATACATATACAGTGTATGTGGTGGTCACAATGTTAGTAGCCATAATCTAGAATCAATCAGGCTTACCTGACATTGTATAACAGCGCTTCGTATCACATCGCTCACAAACGCATTCACCTCCTCTAGCACCTCCTGTGAAAGGTCACGGTCATTGCTTCCTTCAAGGTCACTTCTGTCCTCCCCAAGGTCACTCGCACATGGCTGCTGAGACGCCGAATCAGCAGCAACTTGCGTTTCTGAAAAATATCCACAAATTTCCTCATCATCAGACGAAGAATGAGCATTAGACGAACACTCGTCGATTGTTATTGCAACATTCGCGGGCCCAATAGTGACACGTTTAATATCCTCGTCCTCATCACTGTCTGCATTACTAGAACATTCGTGAATCACCAAGTCAGGTTTTGGTTGAGTCGCACAACTTTGTGGTTGTGTAGGGTCAAAATCGGGAGATACTGGGTTACTTGCGCATTCATCGATAACAATATCAACAAATCCGTGAACCGCAGTGTTCTTCAGGTTTTCAGCCGACACCTTATCCCCATCGTCCTCTCCGATACTATACAATGGACCACGACCTTGTGGCGTCGGTTGTGTCTCATCATGATCAAGCGAGATTTGCCTGAAGCTCTCGATTTCTCGAAAGCGTCGATCAGCGAATTCACGAAAACGAGGCTCTATTATATATTCGCCTTCTTCTTCCGATGACGAACTCAATTCGCTATTGGACAAATCGCGGTTTCGCGCGGGCAGCTGATTGGCAGCCTCCAGATCCTGATTGATTTTCTGTAGGCGATATATGTTTTCTTCGGAACTATAACAGTTACTGGAACACTCATCGATCTGTATATCCACTCGCGGGAATGCGACGATAGTTCGCTGCCCCTCGTCGTCAGATGAGCTCGCATAACTCGAGCATTCGTCCACGATTATCCGCGGCGCCGCTCCACTACTGCGCAATCGCCGCTGACGAATTATTCCACCACCGCCTTCTTTATCGGAGTCACCGCTTGAACATTCGTCGATCGTTATATCAACGCGCGGTCGTGCATTTATAACGCCGCCATCGGTGTGGGAAGAGGGGTTATGGCTGAAAATTCCAGCGACCTCATCATCCGGTGAATTCATTTCCTGTCCGTTTACAAATGGATTCGATCGTGAGTATCCCGCGTTTGTATTGGATGTATCCATTATTATAGTATCCTCACTTTCATTATCCTTGCTGTTATACATAAAATCATTAGCAGTCTGATCTGTCGTGTTATTTGAGTAGCTTTCGCTTTCTATGTGAGAGCTAACACTATTAAATGCATAACCATAAGCTTGCTCCTCCTGGCTCTCATCGGCACTTGTGTTAATCACAGAATAGCAGCTATTTGATAATGCAGCGTCGTCGTCATTATTACCCGCCTGCATGCTATGCCTACTGCACTCTGCTAAACTGTAATGTGAACCGCGCTCGTATAACGGCGGCGACGCATGTATCAAAGACTCGGGGACCCTTGTCGTTGTTGAGGCTTTATTGTCATCGCCAGGTAATTTAGCTTTGTTACACGGGCTCGCTTTATTCTGCACGTCGTCGTCATTAATGTTGCAGCAGCTTAATGTCAACTCACATGTAGATCTATAAGTTCTCCCTGGCTCTTCAGTCAACACTTTCTGCTCCTTATTAAAAGCAGCACTCGTATTTGTCGTGGCTATATGTGTCGTCTTTCTCCCTGTCTCCACCTTCTCCTCTGAACTCGGGCTCCTCAACGCCCCTTGCAACAACAAGCGCGGGTCATTGAATGCCAACTCCAATCCATTTGACACCAAGTCGCTGGCAATCTGAGACATATACGACGGCGTCACTTGCCGCCCAGCTAATTGCGCTCCTCCTCCATTTTCCAGCAAGTCTACGGTGCTGGAATTATCCGTTGCAAAATGGTGTAAACCGTGTATTTCAGTAGCGCCATGGTGGTGGACTCCGATGAGCAAATGCTCAGGTGCGTCAACTGATTGCGTCTCCTGCTTGTCGCAAACAGCTGTGTCCAACATGGAGGAGGCCGCAGCAGCCCTGGGGAGCGACTCCTCGTTCATTGTCATTGGGAGCTTTGATGTTTGGGGCTCACGACCTTAAGCCTTTATTTTCAGTAAGGTTACCACGTCACGGATGATTACGGAAGTGGGCGTGGCAAGTGTCCGAGTTAGGGGAAGGGAAATTAATAAATCGCCGTTAAACTTGACAGCCGGAGATGGTTTATGAGTTCTGATAAGGGAAATCAAATCTTATTCCTAACTTACTCGCCGCACTAATATTGTGTTTTATGATATCTATTACTGATTTGTTGCTACTATTTTTATCCAAACTGATGATTTTCAAGAAGTTATTAAATGTTTTCCCTTCCTTATTAAAGAAAATTATTTCATTTATGGTGCTGCACTCGAAGTATACTTGAGCTCCTTTCACAATTTTACTTCCCTCTTACTGAGCGATGTCTGCCATAGCCATTAGTATATCCAATAGATTGGCAACCCAATACGGGTAGGAAAACTGCTAAACCATCATTGGTTGCCAAGGACATGTGACACGTTGCTATGGTCGTGTCTGTATTCCTTTAATATAGGTTCAGCCTAATGAAATATTCAACTCATCCTTTTTTCTTATAAATGACATGATGATTAAATTTGCGATGAAAAGGGTCCTAATAACGTCAAAGGGATTCATGCATGTAATGATTTTCCGGAATGAATCCTACTCAAATAGGACTTGAATCCGATAAATGAGTTGGCTTACGTCCTCATGTAATATAATCTCCCTGATTCAAGGTGGGATTTGATAACTGCAGCAAGGACGATATATATTTTTTTCGCATTTATGTATATGCCATAGACTCCTTCTGCAAATAAAACTGCATCAAAACGCGCTGTCGATGAAAATGCTCACCCACACAAGTATCCGGACCGATTGCGGGATTCAGCACATAGATATTCATGTTTAATAAGATTGATCCCTGTTAGTTCTTGCTCCCTTGCTAATGAAGGATTTAGTTTGCAAACACTTCACACTCAAGGAAGCAGTGCCGTTTCAAGCTTGGGCGTCATGAGGTCGCATTCAAATGATGACAATCAGATCCGTTCGTCCATAAAATGAGCTGCGTTTTGTAACTGTGTCAATCAGCTTTTTCATTAATATGTCATGTGGCTGATTTTTTCCCGATAATTTAACTTGCTTGGCCATAAACGAATGTTCCCTTATAATAATTTTGCTCAAGACTTTCCTCGTCAGGCCGAACACATCACTTTTTATAAACCATGTTTACTTAAATATAATATCATGTTTATGTATATATATGTATCATGTTCCGATTTAGAACATATCTTAAATAACATAACATTCAATTCATTCAACCATCAATCCTCTCAACTTACTGAAAGTTCATACATATGTTAAACTTCTCACGACGCTATTTAATCTAACTTGCGAATCGAAAGACAACTTCCCTCCGTATCACGTTTTACCGGCTCGGCATAAAGTGGTACGGGGGTAGTTATTTTGTCCATCATGAAAACGCATTCCAAGACTTATTCGCTTGGTTGGGCGTTGTCTCTACGTCCGCGTAGAGACAACGTCCAATCAACATATCAAAAATCTCGGGCACAAGTCAGATGTTCATCTGACGTCACGGCGTAAGACGTAAAATAGAATCCTGTAAGCTTCCATAAAACAGTTATTGGTAAACCTTCTGATCTTGTTTAGCATAATTAGGCGCTCGAAAGTTAAAATTTTAGGTTCAATATAGATTAGAATCTAGACCATAAATATTGCAGGCATTCGAAAGACAACTTTGTAAACAGCTTTGCGCGCCGTACAATCGTAAAACATAGGCATCAGAGATGCAAAGCCCCCAGCCTAGGCATAACATTCTTTATCACGAGTAATTGTCGATTAAAAGAAGCAGGTCAAAAGAAATATCTTTCTCACAACGTCTTTCTCTCAACGCCTTTCTCACACCGTTTTTCTCGCAACGTCTTTCTCACTATGTCTTTCTCACAACGTCTTTGTCACGATGTTTTATTCACAACGTCATTCTCACAACATCTTTCACAACCTTTTGCCCTTACATATTCGTCCACACGACGAAGTCCTCACAACGTCACAATATTCGCGTAATCCTTCTGTGTTGTACAAATATCTAAAAAATATCTCAAATTTGTCTAAGTTCAGACCCCTGTTATTTCATCATTTTTTTGGTTGATCAAACTGAAACTTCGACGTTGCACATCTGCAATATATATTCTGTCACTGTATGAAGTTTCAGAACCCTAGGAAAGAGGCTTCATACCAAAGTGTCGCGGACAAAGTGTTGTATAAATATCACAAAATATCTCAAATTCGTCTAAGTTCAGACACCCGTAATTTCGAGAATTTTTGGTCGATCAAACTGACACCTCGACGTTGCACATCTGCAATATATATTCTTTCACTGTGTGAAGTTTCAGAACCCTAGGACAGAGGCTTCATACCAAAGTGTCGCGGACAAAGTGTTGTATAAATATCCCAACATATCTCAAATTCGTCGAAGTTCAGACCCCCCGTAATTTCAACAATTCTTGGTCGATCAAACTGACACCTCGACGTTGCACATCTGCAATATATATTCTTTCACTGTGTGAAGTTTCAGAACCCTAGGACAGAGGCTTCATACCAAAG
>LQRL01069700.1:0-11590 GCA_001703475.1 Hydroides elegans
CTCCAAAGGAATTTTCACTTTTATTAAGGCCCAATAAAGACACAAATCCGAGATGCATAGATCATGGGTCCGAAAAGGCATATGGCACACACACTCACACGGGTGACCTTTTTCAGTCTGAAGAAAAAAATGTGAGGGTTCCGTGCAAAAATATATGTTCTTAATCACATTTTGGGTATTTTCTTATCAATTAAAAACACTTTGTCTATGTTATTACTGTTTTAGATGATGAATGTATGTGTGGCCCAATGTTATGTAATATTGTCTATAGAAGACACGGTTTTGTACTTTATATGGTGGGTTCGCTCACTTCGCGATAATGGGCGATATCAACGTCGCTTAACCGCGCGATACATGTGTGAACACACCATGATTGGAACCTTTAGATTACTTATGCGTCGATTCTTAAGTAGACTCTATGTTATGAATTATTAATCAGATAGAAACTAAAATATGTCACCGTTAAACAGGCAGTTTCTTTCATCGAGTTAGAACCTATACGCACATCAGGCATTGAAAACGCAAAAAGCAACATCTCATAGTCTATACAGATATTCGTGTATATCTTAATTAGGTGCTTGTTTTTGATGGCAGTCCTATATATCGATACCGAAACATTCCGATGATATGTACAAAGGCGGCCATATAAAATCAAGATGCATAGATAACGCATCACATATCTAGACTTAGTGACCTTTTCGTCTAGAGTGAAGCAGGGAAATAATTTGAAGGTGTCTGTGCAAGAAAATTCAATGCGATATGATTATGCATACTATTGGATATATGGTTATGGCAAATTTTCCGTTGGTCATGTAGTCCTGAAACCATACAAAAAGTGCTTTATCGTTTGTAGCTCCAACATGAACACGCCCTAAAGCAATCCTCGACCCTTATCCCCTCCCCGTCTCATTGATTCCTGGCTCGATATATTCAACAAAGGGTATATCGACAGGCGCGGATCCAGAAAATGTTGAACCGGGGGGCGCAAACAGTTTAAATTATCAGACTTAACCGGAGGGGGGGGGGCGCAAATTTATTTTTTGGTCTTACATATAAGAGCGAACAGGGGGGCGTGCGCCGGGTGCGCCCCCCTCTAAATCCGCGCCTGTATCGAGTTAACATAAAGCCAAAAGCTCGCCCTCTTCGTCCAATGAATATTCAGCATCCATACTCAAAATGAGCTTCATCTTGTTACCTCGATCATGCACTAATCCCCCTCTACCATGTAATGTCAAAAGGCAGTAAGTCGAAAATTTCGAAAATTGAGATAAGCACACCAGGTCCTCACTATCGATCGTTTTTTTCCCTAAAATATGAGTGCATTTTGGTTATCATAGCGCTATGCATGCAAACGCAACTATGATGGATAAACGCAGTAAATCTTATGTGCATGACCATTTTAAACTTGTTTCATAGGCAATTACTCAAAAGTATCGATTTCGTACTTACTGCGTTTTGACATTACACGGTAGCCCTCCTCCTGAATAAAATGAATTGAAAGAGCAGAGGCACAAAAAACACTGCTTAATCAAGTCAATACATAGTTAGACCGATCCCTCCTCCTCGACTCGATTCATCGAGAGAGCTGAGACCAAAACATGATTTATTCAATCTGCACATTTTTGCACTGATCCCCACCTCCTCTCCATTTTCATTGAGAGACAGTTCGAGAGACATGCGTAGGCCTACGCCTCATTGATTTAATCGTCCGTTCACTAAAATCTATTTCGTCATATCATGTGAATTCTTTAAGAGAGAGAGGGACTTGAAACAAAAATGCTTTATCAATTCAATCTATTTTTTTGCACAAATCCCCCCACCTCCATTCGTTTCATTCAGAGAGTTGAGACATGCGTGTAGACCTACTCCTCTCCGATTGGCCGTGATGTCAAGGGCAGACGAGACAGCGAGAGTTTTCTCCTCTCTCGCCGAATATTCAAATGGGCTTCATTCATATATTGCAGGAGATAGGACAGTGTGCACTTAGATACAGAGGTGACCTGACGTTTGGAAATCATGGGTTTGATATATAGAATGTCAGGCAATATATCCATATGACTTTGAAGAAATGTTATATGTATAGCGAGTGCGCTATATAGGACTGTGGAATAGTTGATTGAACATTCTAGAAGGAATTCACTTGGATGACTTGTGTTTTATATTCAACGGACTCTTAAATAAAATCAATTTGATTTTTTTTTTCGGAATAATATTTAATGGAAGCAGTTGCTATGATTCACATATTCTAGAAGGACTTCAAATTAATTAATTGTGATTTCAACATTTTACTATGGATTTCTGTAAAGATCGTGAAAGATCATGACATTTCTTCGACTTTCGTTTGGAATTTACACCGATCAGTGTATTGCAAATATGTGTTTGCGATTGAACAATCCTGGTTTGACGACGCTTTTATCCTGGAACTTTATTGTCGGATAAGGAGATCGTTTTTTGTCGATATCATGAAATGGCTGTATCGCGATGATATACTTTATATGGATTTATTTTGTGAACCATTTTTTACGATAAAGCCGCGATCGGACCGTTTTGTAGATTTACAAAATGTTGTAAAGATGAACTTAATTTACAGCAATGATTAAGCACTTTTGCTGTGTGGATACCGGCATGATGTAGCAAAATTATAGTGATGAGCAAAGTGTGTGGCTATAGAACCTTCTGTTGCGGGTCAGAAGATTAGAGCAAATTTGTTTTCAAAAAATATTTTTAGATATGATCTGGTAGCCGTTTTGATACTTGCTGGATATAGCAGTAAATTACTAAAGGCTATTTGTGTGGCGTTGTCAATGTCATCTTTTTTTTGCTTTTTGTCAGAAAAAAAATCAGATGTCGAAATTTCCGGATATTCACGTCACCTACCATTTTGATATCGAATTTGGAAAAAAAACTATATATAAAAGATAAGAGAAAAAGCGGCATAGTATAAAGAGAGGCGTCGTGGTTTTTTGCCAATGGCGAATTCCATTGAACTATAAATATAAATGTTTTTTGGGCGTCATGTTCTAGAGAACTCATTACTGATCGCTGTTTTTCCTGTGATTTATTCGGAACACCGTGACTTTCTGCGAAAAAAAGAGGGGAAAAAAGAATGAAAACGAAAAAAAATACGTCATGTGACATTTAAGAGAATGATTGACGTCAATCAAGTCCGTTCCTTTGCGACAAACAGATTGATTAAATCGCGCAAGAACAAAAACTAAGAATAGGCGGAAGAAATCGGAACAAATTAAATCTTATGTTGTGTGGGTTGTTAACGGTAGAGGAACGGGCATAATTATCTGTTATAGGCCAATTGTGCGTCCGGACTCAAATGCAATTTTCTCAAATCGCTGCTAAATGGAAAGAGAATATAGTAAAACCAGCGATTTTGGATTTATTTTGTTTTGGCATATAGGGTTCTATCGCACGGACACTTTGTCCTAGAATTAGTTTGCTTAAGCTATTTTTAGCTTTTTCGATTGGTCACAGCAATTTTGGTAACCATTTGACCTTCGCTGTTTGCTTTTCAAGGTCGAAAAATAGGATTTTTGTCTGGATACACCGGGATTCTATTCAATGGGGATTAACTAAGAACAAAGAGTTGTTTGTCCGGATAATGTCTAATCGGGGAATATTTAATTAAGGATTTCGTACTAAAAAGGACTTAATATAATTGGTTTCTTTTGAGAGCACATAGATAATTAGATGTCTAACCAGGCTTAATCTAGGGGATTGAAAAAGGTGCTTTATTGACTTAGTCTCCTTTTTGCACGGATTTATATATTTAATATGGAAATGAGCGCACACATATGTATGGAGACAGACGCCTTCCGTTTTTATGACCCTAATCCGTGTCTAGTCCCCTTTCTTTTCTCGAGAAAATTATCGAAAAAAAGTAGACCCGATAATAAGCCATTATATATGTATTAACTCAAAGCAAATAAGCCATTAAGTGTATTAAGTCTCGGGAACTATGCAGTCTCGTTCATGATCCCCTCTCTCAGACTTATACGTAAGACCCTTATATATAAGCAGCCGGTATCCTTCATTTATTGCATAAAAGTAGGGAGACCCAATATATATAAGCAACCAGTGTTCTCGCCGCAAATACACTCCTCAACAAAAGTAATGTACCACTTCATTAACGTTGTCACTGAAAAGTGGTGCAAAACTTGTATTGAGAACCTTATATGGCGTGAGTGTTTCATTTGGTAGTGAGGGGGCATAGAACACACACCACATTGCAAAAGCATGATCACATCTAAATGTCGAATGGTATTGGATATCGGAGATATTGGCTTGTATGCGCGGAATATATTATTATATGCGGTGGAATATAAGTTGAAACGTCTTCTATAAGGACTATATGGGAAATGGATATGAAATAGATGTCACCTTATAGACACGTGGGCATATTATTTTAAACCGCATGGCCTGTGGGTTTTTGAGGCGGAAAGTGGGGGTGTGTGGTCGCCGGTTTAATCAAACTGTCATAAATCTTCGGGAGTGGGTGAATTTGGTGATATGACATATGGAATGGATATTTTCTGATAATTAGAAACGGAATAGAACGTCTGCTTGGATTGAAATATATATAAATGACAGGTATATGTAGATATACCGGTACACGAAAAGCTTTAAAAAAGATTAATTGAGAGCTCAAGCAAAGCAATGGACTTTTGTCTACATTTATTATCAGAATATGGAATAGAAACGGACTCATGTATGTATTTGTGGATACATTAATGCACACTTCCGGTTTGCAAATAAATTATGGAACTTAATTATATCGAAAGAGAATCTTATTGAAAGTAACTTGTTAATCATAATAATAGTGATAAAACCAGCTGATAAAACCAGATTATGAAATCAAATTAAAACCATTTTTGTAACCAGCTATGAAATAAAAGATTTTGTAACTAGACTTTTTTTCTCGGATATAGAGAGTTCACCGAGTGTGTCGTTGCTAAGGAAGGATATTTTCGGAGATTAGGGCCCAGAAGAGAGTAAACAGCGGCTTTTTTCCAGGCTGCCTGTGTCAATGTGCATGCCAAGCTGCCTGGTGAAGAGCTGTCTGCCTCGCTCTCCCAATCTACCTAGCAACCAAACAAACGCCTTAGCAACCACTGAATTAAAACAAAATACATATAGAATTTATATAAAATTATGATGGCAAATACAAAATAAGTGGAAGAAGAATGTGTTAGTCAAGTAATATGCTACTTAGTAAATATATGACTGCCTCGCTCTTTAACTCTACCTAGCAACCAAACAAATGCCTTAGTAACGCGATCATAATAATCACTCAATGACGTAAAACTAGGATAAGAAAACAAAAGTAGTATTTAAACTAAATTAGCTATTCTAAATATCAGTCTAGCGATATATAACTTGGTAAAGAGATGTCTGCCTCGCTCTCAAAATCTATCTAGCGACCAAAACAAACAAACTCCTTAGCGACGTGACCCTAGCAACCAAGCAAATACTGAAATGATTAATAGAACATATAAGCAAAAATAATCATAAATGTCGACGAAACAAAAACTCAGCAATATTCTGCCTGGTTAATAGTGGTCTGCCTCGCTCTCCTAATCTACCTAGCAACAAAGTCAAACAAGACGCCTTAGCAACGCAACCCTAGCAACGAATATATATCAAGAATATAAATAATAAATAATAAGATAGGTGGGTTACCAAAATATCAGTCTAACGGTATATTTCTTTGTGAAGAACTGTCTGTCTCGATCATACAATCTAACTAGCAACGAAATCACAAAAATTACGCCTTAGCAACGATACCCTAGCAACCACTCAATTACGCAATGCTTTCAACGTATATGAGACGATAACAAGAAGTACATTTAGATGCATTATCTAACTTTCAGTTAAGCGATATATTTCTTAAAGATCTGTCTGTCCCGCCTCCAAAATCTACCCAGCAACCAAACCAACACGAAGCGCCTTAGCAACCAATCAAATACGGAAATGATATATAAAATATATTTTGAATGAATAATAGAACAAGAATTGAGTCTATTAATATTCAACTTAATATAGAGCGGTCTTTCTCGCTGTCTTAAGCTACCTAGCAACCAAACATACGTCTTAGCAACGAAACCCTAACAACCACTCAATTAAATTATTCGTATACGAAAACGTAAATAAACACAAGACAGGCTACTGAAATATCAGTCTAGCTTTATATTCATTGATAAAAACCCGTCAGCCGATCTAACAACCTGTCACAACCCTACTCAAATCAGGGAAAAGCGCTATAAATGTATAAATCTATTAAATGTATTTTCAGGAACATAGTAATCGCTGTCGGAAAACCGTTACTTTATACCTTTCATTAGCATTTAGCAACTATTAAATCATTCAGCATAGCAACCAATATAAAGCACTCTTAATACAAATAGATTATATAAATCAATTAATAAATGTGATTCATTTATTCATTTATTCTTGTTCTGAACTGGTTCAACACTTATATGGTGTCGCGGTGCGTGTATTAAGGTCGAATGGGCACACTTAGTCGAATCAAAGTCAGATAAATGTCACATTCAACATGACTTTGGCATGTTGCATATGAAATGAACGTCGATCGGTATTAGATACAAAGAGTAGATACATTTTTCAGGATTATGGTCTTGTATTGATAACTAGGTCTAACATGGAATAATTTAGAATGAATGATTACTATAATTAAGATGGGATACTTTCCAAAACGTATAAAAACGCTCTATTTTCTCTTATCTGATAATCGCTTTTTCCTTTCATCTGCCAGTCATACTTATGACATTATCTAATTAACTGGGTTATTATCCACTAATCTCTTTCTATGTCCTCTGTTCTCTTCTTTTTCTGTGTTGCTAAAGTATGGACCAGCCTATTGTTAGCACACGCGCATAAATCACCGAAAACGCTATAGGTTATAGTAAACCGATAATGTACGACTACGGGTTAATTAACTGCGCGGCTAATAACTACACATGCGGATATAGACTCTGCAGTTTTCTGGTCTTCCCCTCCCTGTTCTATAATCTATATTACAGCGTCAATGTCTCGTTTGTTGACGTTTAACGTTGCACACTGGGCTACAAAACGTTTATGCACCTCGATCACACCCCACCCCTTCCCTACCATTGATGTGGGCCTACACCACGTCTAACAGAGGCAGATTAAGCCCTTTTGGAACTCTCGTTACTTAAGATGAGGAAGTTGACGCATGAAATCGGAAAGTTACGTTCGTACAACGTTAAACGTTCATCTCCTTTTTTGCAACTTACATATATAACAAGCTCTCTCCTCATCAGCCACCAACACGCAACCCCCCTAACCCCATTCACCATTCTCCTTTTGCGTCCGAACAACCTCCAAATAACCCCTTCCGCATGATGTGTGGATGTTTGTGTGTATGTAGCAAAGATAGATCTACGAACTTCTATTCGACGCAATCTAAAGGTTATCGTTCGACGTACGAAAGTAAAAAAAAATCTACGTTGATGCAACGTACTATCACGTACATGTATCTCGATCATGGAAGCCTTTTCATCCCATCTCCCAACTCATCCCTATGATGTATTGATGTACATGTGCGTGTAACAGAGGTCGATTTATGGGTAGCGTCTGCACCGGATACAGACTGCAGCTGCTACATTTGGGAGGTCGAAATGTCGGGTCACAGTCCACGCACCTGTTGCCCGCCTTCTCCTGTTTAGTGATTGCAGGGTTTCAGTCTGATAATCTCATCATTTTTCCAAATTAAAAAAAAATGAAATTGAAAAGTTGAGGGGGAGGGTGTTCAGAATAAAAGTGTCATGTTTTCAACATTAAAAAAACAAAGGGGGATTCAGTCTTACAACCTTTCTCGCTCTCTCTCTCTCTCTCTCTCTCTCTCTCTCTCTCTCTCTCTCTCTCTATCTATCTATCTATCTCTCTCTCTCTCTCTTTTCTAAATAGAAAGTAACAAGGGGTCAATTATAACTATCTTAACTGGTCTTCAGGCTAACCATCCTGCGCTCTCTTGTTCTGCTTTTGGCATATCACTCAATGCAAGTTATGATTATCTTTTGACATGCGATGATCTATTTACTCCCAACCTGTCATAGCTACTCCTTTCTGTCTTATTCTGTTCTAAAATAACAATCGATAGTTATAATTAACGTATTATCTTAGTATGGTATCAAACCTATATCTCAACCCCCTATCCGCCCATCCCTAAACCCCCGTATGTAACCACGTCCCCCCTCCTCCCTCTCACTCTTCCGGCCCCACCCTTAACCTATTTCATTTGTTTCTTGTTGCACCTAGCTATTAAAAGTTTCTGACACTTCCCTTTGGGTGAATAAAGTAAGACAGTTTCTGGTTTTCTTTGGCTATTTTTGCACACTTTTTCTAAAGCATTCCGCAGTTTGTGGTTATTTTTATCCCTTTGTTGCACCTCCATATGTCATAACATTTTCTATGTGTTTGTTAACCATAGCTCATAGCGAGCCATTCATAGCAGCTTCTTACCATTTTATGCGTCCCACACTGCATCTTCATTCTCCTTTCCATATGTTTCGCGTTTCGAAACTGATATAATGGAAAATCTACCTTTAATGACTAGAAAATTCAACTATTTTTTTGTTACTTAATCGTTTGATAATGTTTTGAATGTGTCCACTCACAAAATCATTCCGTTTATCTATAACCTTCGAATACCAGCAAAAACCTTTTGTACACTATCCTGTCCGTGGTTTGACAACCAGTTTCCTTATCAATTTAAACACACACGATTTTCCCAACCACACCATTCCAAAACTTAGTTTGGCGACCATTTTGTAATCACTTTCAACACCAGCGAACCCTCAAACCCCAACCCTAAACGTAGTTTGATTTTATTTTTTGTGGTACCAGCGTACAGTCGCTTCGATTGGTTGCTATCCCCATCCTCAAAAAAAATGTTGTCACGTGATGTGTTTGGGAGTCATGTGATCTAATCACGTGACTTCTTGCGCAGACGACACTTAAAACGGGAGCTGCCAGTTGAAGGGCTAAGCGCCGGTGCCCAAGCGGCAGAATATATGCAAAGAGAAAAAAATAGTTTTAAAAAGTGCCAATAAAAAATAGTGCCAGAAGCGGTAGAATATTTTGCATGAAATAGTGCGTTCAAATTAAAATGCCTTTTTCCAAACGAAAAAAAAGGACAACCCGTTTTGCATACGCATATTTTCGAAATTTATCATAAAAATCGTGATTTTAGATACAATTGAAAAGAAAGATATGTACATCAGAAAAAAAATAATAACGCTAAAATCACTGATAGTTCTGTGTGTCTAATCAATTTCTGCTCTCATATAATGACGTGCTAACAAAAAGTATAAAAAGAACACTAAAGAAACTATTTAGAAACGTTCTTCAAATATTTTGTCTAACAATAAAAAGAAAACCAAAATCAAAACCAATGAGCAACCTATGGCATTCAAAAGAGAAGAAAAGTGAAATACCAATTTTGGTATCAAAAATCGAAACGAAAGAGAAAAAACAAGTTATGTGGAAGATTAACATTCACAAATCTAATAAATCATTACTCTGCGTTGTAAAAAGGAAACTGAAAGCACTTTAAGAAGAACATTACATAAGAATGTCAAATCGCGTTTTATTTGCTGAATCGATGCAATAACACTAATGAAATGGGGCACCATGTAAGAAATGTTTTGACGGTTTAGTTTATGAATATGAATTTATCATAATTTAACAACTCAATCTAGGACTGTTATATCAGTTAGCCAACGCAGATAGTGTCCTTCTATAGTTGCTTATTACTCAAAATGTGGCATATATAACCGGTCAGATAAAACATAAAAATAATAACCATGTAAATTCAGGATTCCAAGAAATAGCACATTCGTGCACTCACTCCCACACTTTAAAAACGAAAGCGAGATAAGATTTTACAGCGCTTCAGTGCTGTCATAATGAGCAAAAAGATCGTTGTCGTCATAATTATTTGTTTATTTATTTTCTTCTTTTTATTTTTATTTCCTTTTTTGGCATCGCAGCAAGAACGATATTCGCAAAGCAAAAGACTTCTAAATGATATTTTTGGTGGACCTGTACTGTAAACCTGATAAACTCTTTAAATGAGAAAAAAATGAATATAGTGATAAATAATGAATATATATGTAAAGGAACAATGAATTAATGAACAATGAATATGTAAAGGAACAATGAATGAATTAAAATCAGATCAAATGACGCGACGGTGATGGTGAATAATTTATTTTCTAATTCGTGTTTTCTCCGTGAATTTATAATTCGCGTGTTTACATGAGTTAGAGACTTTCTTCAAGACTGGATGATACGATCGACGGACACACTATTAACACAAAAAGAAAGCAGAATATGAAAAATATGGATTTGTATTTATTCGTTTTGCTTTGGGTATGGTTTGAGTTTTGCTTTGTTTTCGGTTGTTTGTTTCATAATTTTTATTTCTATGTATTTATGTTTTGAAAGAAATAATTTGTTAGCTTTTACCAAATATCACGTTGATCGAGAGATTTGCAAGAACTAAGCGGAAACGTAATTGACATTTGCAAACATTTTGTTTCTTACAGGGAGACCTGGATTTTCAAATGGCGCCTTCTTAGAAATCAAGATAATAAAGTCGCTTAGTTAATGGATTTTGTGCCAGGAACTCTTATTTTCTCGATCACATTTGTATGAAAAAGTATATATGAACTCGAAATAACCTTATACCCTGGATATTAAATGTGAAAGTTACTTGTGTATTACTCAATTTCAGTTTGATAGTAACAAACACACGAATCAATGTAAAGTTTCAATTATGCAATCAATAATCAACCAAATATTACAGCATTAAAATATTTAGGCGTTTCTGGCAATTTTATTCCCTAAATATATTTCATTAAACCCTAGAGTCCAAGCTCATAAAATCAAACCTGTTGTTCGCTGTAACCAACTATACGTTCAGTTCCAGCTAGGAACCTGGTTTATGTGATTTGTACTATAGGTATAGGATTGCAGGGCTCGAAATGCGATTTATATCAGGGAGGCCCTTCGAGCCTCCTCTAATACCCGGGGGCACGAGCCAATTGATGTAGCCCGAAAATATATATTAATGCGATTGTCACAATTTGGAGCAGCCTTCAGGCCCCCATATTTAAAAAAAACCGGGGACATTTGAAACATCTGAAGGCCAATGGCCCCCGGGCTCCCTGGAATTTCGAGCCCTTGCATTGGCAAATGCGAGATGCGAGCGATATTATATGGTTGCGGAGCATGTATTGAGCTGGCTAATTTACTCCTATTATCGCCTTTGGTATGGCATATTGTCTTGTCAAGTAGAAAGGGGATTGCACTAGTAGGGCAACCCCACCAATGGATATAGACGTCGTTTTGAATGGTTACTCTTTATTGTAAAGATACGTCACAATACGATTGATAGCTTTATGTACTTACAGGTTATCAAAGATAACATCGACGACATAAATATCCCACGATGAGAAGTTTACTTACATCCTTGAACCCTATTCTGCCTTACGATATCTATATATATCGTATCGCGCTTGTAAAACGAGAACAC